>ONZH01017940.1:0-206121 GCA_900303285.1 Rhinella marina
CAGCAGTGTACTGATATGTGAGGTATGAGGTATAATAGATGCAGTGTGTACAGATATATAGTATATACAACAGTGTACTGATATGTGAGGTATGAGGTATAATAGATGTAGTGTGTACAGTAGTGTGTACTGTGTGGAAGACAGTTGGCTCTGGGAGGTTGAGAGTTGTGGAGCATAAAAACAATACTGTTGGAATTTCTGTGTATAATCCCTATGGTGTCCTGTCTGATTTGGAAAGTGATATTGCAGCAAATACAAGCAAGGATACTCAGGCACAGGATGTTGTAAGTGCCAAAGGAGAAAGTGGTACCAAGCAGACAGGGGAAGTAAGTGGAATGAAAAAGAAGAGAAGGCATCTCCTTGTTGGTGACTCGATTGTTAGAGGTGTTGCTTTAGGTCAGAATGAGGATGGACTGAAGGAGATGAGATGTCTTCCTGGTGCTACTACAAGCAGGGATAAAAGACGGATCACAAATATTGTTAAGGCTGCAACAAAGGAGACTGAAGTTGATCTGGTTATTCATCTCGGGACAAACGATTTGTCCCAGAAAAATGTTGATGTGGTAAAAATGGAATTTCAAAGTCTCAGCCTGGAGCTGAGCAGAATGACAGATTCCATTACTTTTTCGGAGATTTTGCCAGTCCACTCTCAAAATATTAAGGCATGTCGTATCCTGGAGTTCAATGGTTGGCTGAGGCAGTGGTGTAAAGATGAAGGTTTTGGGTTTGTTAGTCACAATCTTAGTAGGTGGAGTAGTAAGGACATGTACAAGAGAGATGGTCTGCACCCGTCACACAAAGGCACTGAGGTACTTGGAGAAGAGTTCAGGTGTTTTTTCAACAGGCATTTAAACTAGATGGAGGGGACAGGAATTTTATTGAGGAGAATGATTTCTGTCCCCGAACAGTTCTGGTGAACCAGGGTATTGAGCGTCTTGATCAGCAATCTGTTAGTGTGGTAGATACAGTTGTTGGTGCAGATGAAGTGGTCGCTGGTGCTCTAGATACTGATGTTAGTGCGGTGGATGATGTTGGTGATGTTGTCAGGGAGGTAGATGGAGTTGGTGATAAATGTAATGTTCTTCATGTATTGTGTACAAATGCTCGCAGCTTAGGCAACAAGATCTGCGAGCTAATATCAATAGTTTGTAGAGATAATTTGGACTTGGTTGTAATAACAGAGACATGGTTCAGAGATTGCAATGACTGGGAAACAGCCATTCCGGGATACACTTTGTATAGGAAAGATAGGGCGGAGAAAAGGGGGGGTGGGGTAGCCATTTATGTTAAAGATACCATAAAATCAACAGTGATCCAAAATTCATGTAAGGAGTTGGAGACTCTCTGGGTCTGCTTGCAAAATAAAAAGGGATCTGTTACCAGAGTAGGAGCTATCTATAGGCCTCCAGGGCAATCTGAAGAGCATGACATTATGCTGGTGGACGAGATTACCCAAATGGCAGTAAAGGGAGATATTGTAGTTATGGGAGACTTCAACATGCCTGATGTTGATTGGAATATCCCTTGTGCGTCCACATGCAAAAGTAGGAACATAGTAGAGGCCCTGACGGGTATGTCCCTAAGGGTACATTCACACGACCGTATAATTTTATCCGCGTCCGATCCGCATCCGTTCCGCATTTTGCGGAATAGATGCGGATCCATTCATTCCTATAGGTGAATAAAATGTGCGGACAACATTCAGTATGTTGTCCGCATCCGTATTTCCGCATTTCTGGTCCGCAAGAATATGAAGCTTGTCCTACTATTGTCCGCACAGATCGGTCCGCAGCCCCATTCAAGTCTATGGATCCGCAATTTGCGGATGACATACGGAATGGTTTCCGTATGTTATCCGTTTTTTGCGGATCTGTATAATTGAAGGCCTTGACAACTATGAATTATTCTTTTTTTTTTCTCTCTCTCTTTTTTTTTTTAAACCTTCAGTTTTTTGCGGACCGTAAAAAAACGGAAGACATGCTGAACACATTCTGAAGCCATTCTTCCGCAAAATGCGGACACACGGTTCAGTTATTTGCGGACCGCAAAACGGAAAGGACTCAACACGGTCGTGTGAATGTACCCTAAAACAGTTGGTGAAAGCGCCAACTAGAGGTGAAAATATCCTAGATCTAGTATTTACAAATGGGGATCTGGTATCTGAGGTGAAGGTGGGAGAAAATCTGGGTTCCAGTGACCACCAATGTTTGTGGTTCGAAATCCAAACTGACTGTGAGAAATCCCATTCTGCAACCAAAGTATTGGATTTTACGAAGACCAAGTTTGAGGTTATGGGAGAATATGTAAAGAAAGAATTAAAAGGGTGGGATAAAATAGCAAGAGCGAGTGCTCAGTGGAAGGCATTTAAAGAAGTCCTCTTAAAGGCAACTAGACTATATGTTAGACAAATTAGCAAAAGGAAAAGAAAGAGAAATCCACTATGGTTTACTAGAGAAGTAAGAGCTATAGTGAATGATAAGAAGTCTGCCTATAAGAGGTATAAAGAGTCTGGAAGGGTAGCGGACAGAGAAGTGTATAAAATTATACAGAAGAAGACAAAACAGATTATTAATGCTGCTAAAGCTTCAAAGGAGGTAGAAATGGCCAAATCTGTTAAGGAGGGAAATAAAACCTTCTTCAGATATATTAGTGACAGGAAGAAGAAAAACTGCGGCATTACATAACTTAGCAATGGAAAAAATCTGTATATAGATGGGAATAAGACGGTCGCTGACCATCTGAATAACTACTTCTGCTCAGTTTTTTCAGATGGTGACTTTCATAATCAGAACATGGCTGGACATAGCCTTGCCTCTAGTTGTAAAGTTTCAGCCCCAGTGTTTTCAGAGGGCGATGTTCTACAGGAACTTGTCCGGCTAAAGTTAAATAAGGCAATGGGTTCGGATGGCATCCACCCCAGAGTTCTTAAAGAACTCCGATCTGTGATTGTTGGCCCCCTGACAGATCTGTATAATCAGTCCCTTCTTACAGGAGATGTTCCTGATGATTGGAGAATGGCTAATGTTGTACCCATTCACAAGAAGGGTAGTAGAGAAGAAGCTAGTAACTATAGGCCAGTCAGCTTGACATCTGTAGTGGTACAAATGATGGAGACTCTACTAAAAAAGAAGATAATTGACCATCTAACAACAAACAACTTGATGGACCCAAACCAGCATGGCTTTACTGAGGGCCGATCATGTCAGACTAATCTCATTGATTTCTTTGACTATGTAACTAAAGTGCTGGATGAAGGTGGTGCTGTGGATATCGCCTACCTGGATTTCAGTAAAGCTTTCGATACGGTTCCCCTTAAAGAGCTGATAGAGAAGTTATCAAAAATTGGACTTAACCCCTGGATAGTTCAGTGGATCTGCAGTTGGCTGAAGGACAGATACCAGAGGGTTGTTGTTAATGGAGTGTATTCTGAGGAGAGGCTGGTTACAAGTGGGGTGCCACAAGGATCTGTTCTGGGTCCTGTTCTGTTTAACATGTTTGTAAGTGACATAAGGGACGGCTTGGTAGGGAGGGTTTGCTTGTTTGCTGATGACACAAAAGTGTGTAATAGGGTTGATATTCCAGGAGGTGTCGGTAATATGGAGAATGATTTATCTTTATTAGATAAGTGGTCAAAACAATGGAAACTTCAGTTCAATGTTTCCAAATGTAAAATAATGCACTTGGGGAGAAGAAATCCTCTATCTGAGTATCGTATTGGCAGTTCTGTGCTAACAAAGACCTCAGAAGAGAAGGATTTGGGGGTAGTCATCTCTGACAGCCTCAAAATGAGTAACCAATGCAGCCAGGCGGTAGGGAAAGCAAATCGTATGCTTGGCTGCATAGCTAGAGGTATAACAAGCAGAAAGAGCGAGATTGTGATCCCTCTGTATAGAGCTCTAGTGAGACCACATCTGGAATACTGTGTTCAATTCTGGAGACCTCACCTGCAAAAGGATATTGCTAAAATAGAACGGGTCCAAAGAAGAGCTACAAAAATGGTGGAAGGTCTAAAGCATAGAACTTATCAAGAAAGACTCCGAATTCTTAATATGTATAGTCTGGAGGAAAGAAGAGAAAGGGGGGACATGATTAAAACCTTTAAATGTGTTAAAGGACTGAATAAAGTTCAGGAGGGAAGGGTTATTAATAAGAAACTGAACACAAGAACAAGGGGGCATAATCTGAGGTTAGTTGGGGGAAAAATCAAGAACAACATTAGAAAATATTATTTCACTTAAAGAGTAGTAGAAGCTTGGAACAAACTTTCAGCAGAGGTGGTTGATACATCCACAGTAACTGAATTTAAACATGCCTGAGATAAACATGTATCTATCCTAAGATAATAATAAAAGGATAATAAAAGGTCAGACTAGATGGACCAGGTGCTCTTTTTCTGCCGTCAATCTTCTATGTTTCTATGTTTCTTTTCATAGATTTGTATTTCCACAAATCATACTGAAATCATAGCAGGAGTATAATAGAAAAAAAAAAGATATATAGTATATACAGCAGTGTACTGATATGTGAAGAATGAGGTATAATAGATGTAGTGTGTACAGATATATAGTATATACAGCAGTGTACTGATATGTGAGGTATGAGGTATAATAAATGCAGTGTGTGCAGGTATATAGTATATACAGCAGTGTACTGATATGTGAGGTATGAGGTATAATAGATGTAGTGTGTACAGATATATACAGCAGTGTACTGATATGCGAGGTATGAGGTATAATAGATGTAGTGTGTACAGATATATACAGCAGTGTACTGATATGTGAGGTACGAGGTATAATAGATGCAGTGTGTACAGGTATATAGTATGTACAGCAGTGTACTAATATGTGAGGTATGAGGTATAATAGATGAAGTGTGTACAGATATATAGTATATACAGCAGTGTACTGATATGTGAGGTATGAGGTATAATAGATGCAGTTTGTACAGATATATAGTATATACAGCGGTGTACTGATATGTGAGGTATGAGGTATAATAGATGCAGTGTGCACAGGTATATAGTATATACAGCAGTGTACTGATATGTGAGATATGAGGTATAATAGATGCAGTGTGTACAGATATATAGTATATACAGCGGTATACTGATATGTGAGGTATGAGGTATAATAGATGCAGTGTGTACAGGTATATAGTATATACAGCGGTGTACTGATATGTGAGGTATGAGATATAATAGATGCGGTGTGCACAGGTATATAGTATATACAGCAGTGTACTGATATGTGAGATATGAGGTATAATAGATGCAGTGTGTGCAGATATATAGTATATACAGCGGTGTACTGATATGTGAGGTATGAGGTATAATAGATGCAGTGTGTACAGGTATATAGTATATACAGCGGTGTACTGATATGTGAGGTATGAGGTATAATAGATGCAGTGTGTACAGGTATATAGTATATATAGCAGTGTACTGATATGTGAGGTATGAGGTATAATAGATGCAGTTTGTACAGATATATAGTATATACACTGCTGTATATGTTATATATACCCACTACATCTAGTTTGTCATGTGACCATCAGCCAGTGACGTCTCACCCACTGCATTCTAGCTTTTACAGAGTACTATAATACAGCATGTGTATGCTGTATTCAGGGGGCACTCAGAAGAGGCACTATACATAAAGGGGGCACACTGAAGGGGCACTATACGCAAAGGGGCACATATAAGAGGCACAATACATAAAAGGGGGAACATATAAGAGGAACAATACATAAAGGGGGCACATATAAGAGGCACTTTTTATAAGGGGCACCAAACATGTGGCACTAGCATTAGGGGGCACTGTGTGTGGCACTATAAACAGAGGGCACATTGCATATGACACCTTATACAGGGAGCACAGAGCATGTAGCACTATATAAAGAGGGCACCGTGTGTGGCACTATATAAAGAGGGTACAGAGCATGTGGCACTATATACAGAGGGCAGAGTATGTGCCACTATATACAGAGGGCACAGAGCATGTGGCACTATATACAGAGGGCACAGAGCATGTAGCACTATATACATGTAACACCCCCTGACTAATTCTCTAAGGGGTTGTTCACATATCAGTTATTTCATCAGTTATTTCCATCAGTTATTGTGAGCCAAAGCCAGGTGCGGGTCAAAAACACCAAACAGGTGCAGATCTTTTCATTATACCTGATCTCTGTTTAATGTCCACTCCTGGATTTGGCTGACAATTACTGATGGAAATAACTGATCAAATACAGTGCCTTGCGAAAGTATTCGGCCCCCTGGAACTTTTCAACCTTTTGCCACATTTCAGGCTTCAAACTAAAAGATATAACATTTTACATGTTTGGTGAAGAATCAACAAGTGGGTCACAATTGTGAAGTGGAACGAAATTTATTGGATCATTTAAACTTTTTTTGTAATAATAAAACTGAAAAGTGGGGCGTGCAAAATTATTCGGCCCCCTTGCATTAATACTTTGTTGCGCCACCTTTTGCTGCGATTACTGCTGCAAGTCGCTTGGGGTATGTCTCTATCAGTTTTGCACATCTAGAGACTGAAATTCTTGCCCATTCTTCCTTGCAAAACAGCTCGAGCTCTTTGAGGTTGGATGGAGAGCGTTTGTGAACAGCAGTTTTCAGCTCTTTCCACAGATTCTCAATTGGATTCTGGTCTGGACTTTGACTTGGCCATTCTAAGACCTGGATACATTTATTTTTGAACCATTCCATTGTAGATTTTGCTTTATGTTTGGGATCATTGTCTTGTTGGAAGATAAATTTCCACCCTAGTCTCAGGTCTTTTGCAGACTCCAACAGGTTTTCATCCAGAATGGTCCTGTATTTGGCTCCATCCATCTTCCCATCAATTTTAACCATCTTCCCTGTCCCTGCTGATGAAAAGCAGGCCCAAAACATGATGCTGCCACTACCATGTTTGACAGTGGGGATGGTATGTTCAGGGTGATGAGCTGTGTTGCTTTTATGCAAAATACATATCGTTTTGCATTGTTTCCAAAAAGTTGGATTTTGGTTTCATCTGACCAGAGCACCTTCTTCCACATGTTTGGTGTGTCTCCCAGGTGGCTTGTGGCAAACTGTAAACAAGACTTTTTATGGATATCTTTGAGAAATGGCTTTCTTCTTGCCACTCTTCCATAAAAGCCAGATTTGTGAAGTGTTGGACTGATTGTTGTCCTATGGACAGACTCTCCCACCTCAGCTGTAGATCTCTGCAGTTCATCCAGAGTGATCATGGGCCTCTTGGCTGCATCTCTGATCAGTCTTCTCCTTGTTTGAGATGGAAGTTTAGAGGGATGGCCGGGTCTTGGTAGATTTGCAGTGGTCTGATACTCCTTCCATTTCAATATGATCGCTTGCACAGTGCTCCTTGGGATGTTTAACCCTTACAGTACCGGCGCCGTACATGTACGGCGCTGGTACGATGCGGGCACATGGCACCCGCTCGCGGGTGCGGCGGGCGTCATGGCCGGCAAGTCTCTGCTGTTTCTAACAGCAGAGACTTGCCGCTACTTACCCGATCGGCGGCGTCTTCCGGGGTGACTAGATGCCGTGATCACGGCATCTAGTTGCGTCTAAACCCGGAAGCGTTCGCTTCCGGGTGGTGTACAGACACCCCGTGTGGCCAATCGGGGTGTCTGTACACCATATGAAAACTGTAATCCTCGCTGGTGAGGATTACAGTTTTCAAAGTGCAATTCTTATTCTGGCCACTAGATGGCAGGCCAGGATAAGAAATGAGCAATTGATGGATTTAACTGCCTCTAGTAAATCCATAATTGCTCATAAAGAAAATTAAAAAGTCACAATATATAAGCTCATATTTGAGCATTCAAATAGTAAAAAAAAAATTTAAAAAAAATGTTAAAAAATATATAAAAAATAAAAAAGATATAAAAGTTCAAATCACCCCCCTTTCCGTATAAGTAAAAAATAAATACCTAAATAACACTAAATATAGACATCATGGGTATCACCGTGACCGAAAACGCCCGTACTTTTAAAATATAAAAAAAAAAATCCAATACGGCGAATTGTGTAGCGGAAAAAAGCGTCCAAATGGCGATTTGCCGTTTTTTGACGCTTTTTTTTTCTAAAAAAAATTAAATAAAAAGTGATCAAAAAGTCATACACACCCCAGAATGGTATTAATAAAATCTTCAGATTGTCCCGCAAAAAATGAGCCCCCATACAGCTCTGTACACATAAGTACCAAAAAGTTATAGGGGTCAAGATATGACAAGGAAAAAAAAAAAAAAAAAAAAAGGGCAACTTTCTAATTTTTTTTCACTATCAAAACGCAGGAAAAACTATACATATTAGGTATTGCCGGATTCGTACTGACCAGTAGAATGAAAATAACGGGTCAGTTTTAATGCACATCGAACGCTGTAAATAAGAAACCCGTAGAACTGTAGCGGAATAGCGTTTTTTTTGCAATTTCACCTGATTTGGAATTTTTTTCCTGCTTCCCACTACACCGTATGCAATATTAAATGGTGGCGTTGGAAAGTACAACTTGTCCCGCAAAAAACAAGCCCTCATACAGCTATGTGAACAGAAAAATAAAAGAGTTATGGCTGTTTGAAGGCAGGGAGCGCAAAACGAAAATGCATGACCGAAAAAACCTCCGGTACTGAAAGGGTTAAAGCTTGGGAAATCTTTTGGTATCCAAATCCGGCTTTAAACTTCTCCACAACAGTATCACGGACCTGCCTGGTGTGTTCCTTGGTCTTCATGATGCAGAACCCTGAGAGTATCACAGAGCTGGTTCATTTATACGGAGACTTGATTACACACAGGTGGATTCTATTTATCTTCATCAGTCATTTAGGACAACATTGGATCATTCAGAGATCCTCAATCAACTTCTGGAGTGAGTTTTCTGAACTGAAAGTAAATGGGCCGAATAATTTTGCACGCCCCACTTTTCAGTTTTATTATTACAAAAAAAGTTTAAATGATCCAATAAATTTCGTTCCACTTCACAATTGTGACCCACTTGTTGTTGATTCTTCACCAAAAATTTAAAAATGTTATATCTTTTTGTTTGAAGCCTGAAATGTGGCAAAAGGTTGAAATGTTCCAGGGGGCCGAATACTTTCGCAAGGCACTGTAACTGATATGTGAACAACCCCTAACTTATAAGGGAGTTTTACGTATTTATTCTTCTTTCGTGACGCAGTGCCTCCACCTGAGTCTTGATAGGAGCCTGTGAGGTATGCAAGAGGATTTATCTCTTCTGCCAGAGATTGACTCAGGAAACCCCCGCCCAGCTCGATACACACAATGCACTATAAGATGATATGCTCACAAAGAAATGTTACATGAAACTACAGTATATATAATTTAATATTTAAAAAAACAAACAATATGGGATTTTAGTAAAGTTATAAGTTAACAATGAATAAAGAAATTATTATTATATTACAGTATGTAACTTCTCTCCTCCTAAAGGTGAGACAATCAGAAATAAGGGAGGGATATTCAGATAAGACAAACAGTACTGACCAAAACATATAATATTGATGATGAGATATTAAGCTCTTGAAAATGGCTCTGCTCTTTTCACATACTGTTTATATTATCACACATCTCCTCACAATCCTCCGACAATTTCATGCATTTTAAATATATATATATATATATGATATGCTATAATATATACTACAGTCTGAATATCAAATATCAGGTCTGCACATTGGGGCACAGTTGCCGCGGATGTTGGCGCGCTTAATAAACTGTAGGTCCACTTAATGTATGGCCTTACTCATCACTGTCCAGAGGCAGCTTAGCCTGCAGGGGTGTAACAGTTTACTCACTCTTGTGTAAATCTAGACTTGGTTTAGGCCTCCAACAACCAGCAGCATCATCTAGTAAACAGTTCATGAAGAGAAGGACTAGCAGGAGGCTATTAGGATGATCACTCCGAGATGACACTCCTCTCAGGAGGTCTTGATGACTTGTCGAGTCTTGGCTTAATACTTTTCCTTTCTCTTAATAAATAGGCATCTTTTGCTTTCTAGTCTGACTGTAGATGGCAGCTTCTCAATGATCATCCGTTGCAAAACCAAAAATGTCAATTACTTATTCAATTGTCAGTTACTTGTCTCCTGCTCACTGTTGCAAGGAGAGCTGGGAAATGTAGTTCTGTTGCCTCCCCTAACAGCTGTAGAAGAATTCTTCTTACTGATGACCATCCAGCATTAATTGT
This sequence comes from Rhinella marina, assembly GCA_900303285.1. Classification (NCBI taxonomy): domain Eukaryota; kingdom Metazoa; phylum Chordata; class Amphibia; order Anura; family Bufonidae; genus Rhinella; species Rhinella marina. Next base: position 10,227 of record ONZH01017940.1, read on the forward strand.
TCTTATAAACCTCTGACAGGGGTTACATACAGATGGCATATGGCACCGTATACAGAGGGCACAGTGTATGTGGCACTATATACAGAGGGCACAGAGTGTGTGGCACTACTATTGGGGGCCCTGTATGTAGCACTAATGCTGCTGTTATATTCAGGGCACAGCATGTGGCGCTAAGAATAGTTTGTGTTAGTATACAGGATTCCAATTTGTTGGTAAACCGTGAAGCTGAAGAGATCTTCTCGGCAAAATCTGCAGAGCTGAATTGTGGAGGGGAGATGTCATCATGGTAGTTTGAACCAGATGGGGAAGAACTCAGGAGACGTCATCTGTAAGTACAATGTAAATGGAAATGATTATTCTGCTACTGACTGATGAGTGTTGTAGTGTTGTGCGGTGATGGCTGACCTGACTACTCAGATGGTATCTGTACTGAATGTTTAAAATCTGGTGCTGTATTTAAGTAGACACGTGTCGTGACGCTGTATGTCCGCCGTTGAGTAGGGAACCTGTTGTTAAAAATTTGAATCCCACCCCTGGGTCCGGCTACCATACATTATGCCACCCGACACCATAATCCCTGGAGTAAGACCAATGTAATATTCCCTTACGAAGGCTTCTTTATGGTATTGCCCATGTGGTCTCCAGGCCAATCTCTGACTGCCATAGTATCTGAGACAAAAGCAGGAGTCATCACTGCAGAGGACAGACCTTCATTCCAGCCTCCATTGCCACCTTGCTGTGCACCATGATAGCCTTTAAGAGAGGTGGCATGAGGTCAATAGAACACCAGTAGCTGGATATCTGGCTTGTAGCCCAATGTCATGCAAGTGCCTTCTAATGATTTGTGTAGACACTGTTTGCCGCCCTAGGTTTCAGATGTGACATCCAAGTTTACTTGAACTACAAGATGGATTACTAAGCGTCATTCTAATCAGAATCAGATGATCAGTATAAGCAGAGGATTGCCTGTATGCACCTCTTTCTATCTTTCTAGTTCATCATTGTTCTCCCAACTACCGAGACATACAGTGCTGAACGGTGTTCACATTTCGGCCTAGGCGCGTAGTGATCTGCTGGAGTGATAAACCAAGGTCTCTCTGTTCATGGATTCTGTCCCTTTAATTTTTCTACAAGTGGTGATAACTGACATGTCGACGAACAGGAGGTATCGCACAATCATCCCACACGATTTGATATGACTTTGAGATTTCATGTGGCTAAAAAAACTTTACTTTCAATCTGGCCTTTAAGTCCCTCTGACATGCCACAGATTGGAGCTAGATGCTTAAAAATGTTTGAAAATGTGATCTACTGTGATCCTGTTACAGCTACTTCCTTAATTTGAATAATCTTACAGCTTGTCCTTCTTAGTATTGCAATTAATTGTTAAGGACTAGAGTTGAGCGAACGTGCTCATAACGAGTACTGTACTGCTCAGATCCCCTGCGCTCGATGGCTGTGCCCATGCGAGCGCAGGGGATCCGCGCAGTACAGTGCTCGTTACGAGCATGTTCGCTCAACTCTATTAAGGACAGTACATCAGGAGCTTAAAGGAGTTGTCTCACTTCAGCAAATGGCATTTATTATGTAGAGGAAGTTAATACAAGGCACTTCCTAATGTATTGTGATTGTCCATATTGCCTCCTTTGCTGGCTTGATTCATTTTTCCATCACATTATACACTGCTCGTATCCATGGTTATGACCACCCTGCAATCCATCAGTGGTGGTCCTGCTTGCACACTATAGGAAAAAAGCACTGGCCTATGCAAATCAAGCCAGCAAAGGAAGCAATATGGACAATCACAATACATTAGGAAGTGCCTTGTATCCTAAATGCTATCTGTTGAATTGAGACAACCCCTTTAAGGAGCTATGAGATGTAGTCATATGGCCCATAAGCAATAATACTGGCAAATAAAAAAGGTTATAGGCAAGAATCTACAGACAGTGACAACAGAGGCCTCCATTTTATCGTAGGATCTTATTGTACTGATCTGCAGAATCCAGAGCAGATCTCCGGTGGCCACGTGCACTAACGTATGCCTGTTATGTAATTTGTCAGTCTTTTTTAGTTAACCCTGTAGTTACAAGGGAGGCTGTGCAATCAATTCTACAATGTGAGACACATTACAATGTCTCCAAAGACAAAAATGCTGTTCTAATGGCAAACCTTATTTCTTAAGTAGGTAAATGGCAGTATCACATCGAGCCTCTTGTGAGTCTCCCGCAGGCCTTGGACAGACACAGTTACTGTTGCCTTGGCAGACGGCACACGGCCAGCAGGAGGGTTTGTATTAGATGGATGAACTCTGCGAAACAAGAAAATTGTCCCACTTACAGAAGATAATGAACAGAAAAGTGATACGGCGGAAGCAATTAATCCTAATCACTTAGAAGACAATGCAATTCAATTACCGTTTCTTTGAGGAGTTAAAATCCTCCAATTAATGTTAATAGGATTTTTTTTCTCCCATGATCGGAGATAGCATAGAGCACTTCCAGTCTTCTTGTGCAGATAAGAAGCAACACAGGCAGCGCCGCCTCTCCTCTATCTCACTGCTTCCTTCCCACAGTCTTTTTCTCCAGTAAGTTGTTTTCAGAGTAATTACCTCTGGTTTGGATTTAACAGATGAAGTGCGATTGGATTTACTAATGTGGCATTAAAAATGATTAGGTTGAAAAATGTCACATGATTGATGTAATACCAAATGGTTGGAAAATTTTGCTCCCTTCTACCGTGAAAAACACATACAGTTTAGGTAACCTAGTCTCAACCTGGACAGCATACTTAGCGACATAGGGGCAGGTTTACTAGACCTATAGATGGCGTAAACTTCAGACCTGCACTAGATTTATCTTAGTAGCTCTGGCTGGATGAGAAATGTGATACATGGCTAGGAACTAGTGATGAGCGAACTGGTTCATCCAGCTTTGGACCAACCCAAATCGTTCATTTACATAAACCATATTCATTGCGAAACCTATCTCTGTACGTGCAATCAGATGTATTGCCTTCAATGAGGCTCTTTCAATATGGCCACTGTTAAGGTGAGACTTGGGGCCCGTTCACACAACAATTTTGCGGAATAGATGCGGTCCCATTCATTTCAATGAGCAGCATTAGATCGCGGACAGCTGCGGCTCAGCGAAAACAGATAGAACATGTCCAATTGCAGACAAGAATAGGCATTTTGTATTGGGTGCCGGAACACACACTGGCCGGCATCCTTTTTTTTGCGGATCTGCAAAAACACGGCCGTCTGAACGGCCCCATAGTCTGTGAGGAGCGGCATATGCATTAATGTATTACATAATGAATCCGAATTCCGAATTCCTTTAAATAAAAGAAAAATCATTTTAAATTCAACAGAAAGAAATCTGGGTAGTCTCACTTTGCATTCCACGTTGCCTGGGAGTGTGACAAATGTGTACTGGGAAACTGGGTGAGGTGGGGGGCAATACTATGTTTTGCTATGGGGCACTATGAGATCAGTTTATGCCTTTGTCTAGAGGCATAGCTTTAGGTCATGATGTAAAAGTTATCTAATATATAAAGCTGAGTGTATGTATCTATGTGTGTATGTATGTCCGCTAAAGGAATCCGCACCGTTGCAGCTACAATCACAAAATTTGGCACACATGTACATCAGGTTTCTGGGAGGGTTTTAGAACGGGTCTCACCTCTCCAGGACGTACCGTTCCTAAGATATTCCCAAAATATGCACTAGCCAATAGAAGCCTGGTCACATGACCCTTATCAGCCAATAGAAGCTCACAGGCAGTTAGTCTCCACACACACCAGGTTTCCATAACAACCCAGCCAGTTCACTGCTGTAGGTCTGCTTTAAAGGGGCAGAGCTCTGTGGATGACACTGTTAAAGGGGTATTCTGGTTACCATAACTATAACTTATGTTTTAGACTAATTCATCATCAATCATTACCTCATATAATGTAAATTTCACATATTTACCGTTCAGTAGTAATAAAAGATGTTTTCTTCCACTACTACCCACTGTGTTTCCTCCTAAATTACTATGGCATCGACCTATAATTCAGGCCACCTTCAAAAGAAGGACTTAAAAGCCCCACCCCCAGATCCCACTAAGTCACGCACCCGACTCAGTCAGGCCATGCCTCTTCCTCTCCGCATCCGACGGGGATTGAAAAAATGAAGGTAAAAATCAACTGCTGTCAGCTGCAGGGGAGGAAGGGTGACTTTCTCCCTGCAGCTAATGCTCAGACTGCACAGTGCTGCTGTCTGAGAGTGAGCTGTTCAAAAGAACATCCCTGTCTCCATCCAGGCCCAGCATGAAGGAGGACAGGGAGTCTGAAAGCCAGACTGTCCAGCCTAAAACTGGACTTCTGGCCACCCTAGGGGCAGGCTGATGTTAGGGTGGCCAGACGTCCGGTTTTAGGCTGGACAGTCTGGTTTTCTGGCTCCCTGTCCTCCGTCCAGCACAGTGTCCACCCTTTCAGTAGCTCACGCTCAGACAGCTTCTCCTCTGTGTCTTCATGGAGCCAGGGGGCGTGGCCTCATGTTTAGGGGTTTGTCTTCATGGGGACCAGGGGTGTGGCTTCATGTTTGGGGTGTGGCTTCATTGAGACCGGGGGCGTGGCTTCACATTTGGGGGCATGGCCGGTGAGGTCCGGCTTTCTGGGGTGAAGACAGGGGCCACCCTAGCTGCTGTGGAGGTCACAATTAAAGGGGAGGGTGCTGTGGATGTTACTGTTAAGGGGCAGGCTGCTGTGGAGGTCACTGTTAAAGGGGCGGGCACTGTAGATGTCACTCTCGATATATTTTAAGGACACACACAAACATTAAATGAAAGAGATGAAATATACCCGGGCGAAGACGGGTCCTTCTGCTGATTTTAGATATATATCTGGACATACTACCAAACAAACATGTGAGAATCTATGATACACCGCCTGTACCATAGAAAAAGTAAAAACAAATGGCTATCACTTCTCAGAGTAAAACCGTGTAAACAACGGGATTGGGCCACCTGCGTATGTAGGATATTTTCTGCATATTTTCCCCATGGAATTTTAAATAGAAATCCACAGAAGTTTATTTTCAAGCCATGTACTGTAGATGAGACTCTAAGAAGTAAGTATTTTTAAATCCGCAGCATGTCAATTTCATGTGCAGATTTCCACCACGAGTTCCTCTCTTTCAATGGATAGATGTAAAAATCTTCAGCGATATCTACAGTTGTAGAAGCAGAATTTACTGCGCATTTTCAGCAGATTTGCAGCGAAATCTGTTTCTGATTTGTTTAGGACATTTATGGAGCTGTACAATCTCTGGGGGAGATTTATCAAACTGATGTAAAGGAAAACTGGTTTAGTTGTCCATAGCAACCAATCAGATTCCACCATTCATTTTTCAGAGCTCCTTTGGAAATGAAATGAAATGAAAGGTGGAATCTGATTGGTTGCTACGTGCAACTAAGCCAGCTCTACTTTACACCTCTTTGTATTGGACTCTGCACTCTGACTCAAACCAAAAGTAATTGTGTGTCAAAATGTATTTAATTCCTTCTATTACGAAATCTGTTTGTTTTTTACATAACGTTATTAAGATATTCCTTAAGTGCCTGAGTTCCTTGACTATGGTCAATGATAGTGTAAAGTGAAGTGACATCCATTGTACCTATATACCAGTGCTGCTGAAACTGTATTTTTTTTTTAATGTTGATATAATATCTGTCGTGTCTTTGATATATGATGGAGTTTTTTCACTACTGGTTGTAAAATTCTGTCAATATATTGAGATAAGTTGGAAGAAATAGAGCCTATACCTAAAATTATGGGTCTTCCTGGAGGTTTAGATGGATTCTTGTGAATTTTAGGTAAGCAGTAAAAAATAGGTAGCCTTTTCTGTGTGGAAGTTATGAATTTGAACTCCCTTTCTAGCAACATGCCCTCTTTATATCCTAGATTACAGTAATCAATCAGTTCTTTATTATATTTTTCTGTTGGATCTTGTTTTAATTTTTTATGTGTGGATTCATCTGACAGCTGCCTCATACATTCATCATTGTAGTCCTTTGTATTTAAGACCACAACGGCCCTCCTTTATCCACTGGTCGAATTGTTAGGTCTTCTTGAGATTGTAACTCCTTTATAGCTATTATTTATTTTTTCGTTAAATTATTTTTTGTCTGTCCTATTTTCATTTTCCCAATGTCAACTTCCACGCCTTTGCGAAATGCTGCAATTTCCTGGCTTAACTCCTGTCTGGGATATTTTTTGGACTTTTCTTTCAAGTCAGTATGTACATATAATGAATTGTTTTCTATATCACGCATTATTGGGTCTTCCTGCAAGTTAACAAAAGAAAAAAGGAACAAAATGATAAAAAGAAAAAAGAACAGTTAAAAATAAGAAGGAAAAGATAGGAGAAAAAAAGAAAAAAGAAAAAAATAGAGTAGAGAAAAGAACAGACAAAAGACAAAACATAAAAATTTTTTTTAAAAAAGCGTGAGATTCAGACGTGCACTGTAAACGCTGCCGGAGGGGGAACTGGAACACCACAGATCACTGCGGGAGTGAGACAGAACTATAAACCCGGAGGGGGTAACATAGTAACATAGTAGTAGAAACTTATAGAAACTTAAAGGGGTTCTCCGAGTTATAAATATTGATGACCTATCCTCAGGATAGGTCATCAATATCAGATCGGCAGGGGTCCGACACCCGGCACCCCCGCCGATCAGCTGTTTGAAGAGGAGGCGCGCGCCGTATCAGCGCTGCCTCCTCTTCAGTGTTTACATGCTGGCCGACTCGGGGGTAGTGGTGAGTATGTGTAATTACACCTCACTGCCCCATTCATTTCTATGAATAGAATCGCTTCCATAGACTTGTATGGGAGCGATTCTTCCCATAGAAATGAATGGGGAAGTGAGGTGTAATTACACCTACTCACCACTACCCCCAAGTCGGCCAGCATGTAAACACTGAAGAAGAGGCAGCGCTGATACGGCGCGCGCCTCCTCTTCAAACAGCTGATCGGCGGGGGTGCCGGGTGTCGGACCCCTGCCGATCTGATATTGATGACCTATCCTGAGGATAGATCATCAATATATATATCTCCTTTAACCCCTTCGCGACCAGCGCCGTACATGTACGGCGCTGGGGCGATGCGGGCACATGGCGCCCGCTCGCGGGTGCGGCGGGCGTCATGGCCGGCAAGTCTCTGCTGTTTCTAACAGCAGAGACTTGCCGCTACCTACTACATCGGCGGCGTCTTCCGGGTTGACTAGATGCCGTGATCACACGTGATCACGGCATCTAGTTGCGTCTAAACCCGGAAGCGTTCGCTTCCGGGTGGTGTACAGACACCCCGTGTGACCAATCGGGGTGTCTGTACACCATATGAAAACTGTAATCCTCGCTGGTGAGGATTACAGTTTTCAAACTGCAATTCTTATTCTGGCCACTAGATGGCAGGCCAGGATAAGAAATGAGCAATTGATGGTTTTCTGAGCCTATAAAACCCAGAATTGCTCATAAAGAAAAAAAAAAAAGCCACAATTTATAAGCCCATATTTGAGCTTTCTAATAGTAAAAAAAAATTTAAAAAAAATGTTAAAAAATATATAAAAAATAAAAAAGATGTAAAAGTTCAAATCACCCCCCTTTCCGTATAAGTAAAAAATAAATACCTAAATAACAATAAATATAGACATCATGGGTATCACCGTGACCGAAACGCCCGTACTTTTAAAATATAAAAAAAAAATTCCAATACGGCGAATTGTGTGGCGGAAAAAGCGTCCAAATGGCGATTTGCCGTTTTTTGTCGCTTTTTTTTCTAAAAAAAATTAAATAAAAAGTGATCAAAAAGTCATACACACCCCAGAATGGTATCAATAAAAACTTCAGATCGTCCCGCAAAAAATGAGCCCCCATACAGCTCTGTACACATAAATACCAAAAAGTTATAGGGGTCAAGATTTGACAAGGAAAAAAAAAAAAAAAAAAGGGCAACTTTCTAATTATTTTATCACTATGAAAACGCAGGAAAAACTATACATATTAGGTATTGCCGGATTCGTACTGACCAGTAGAATGAAAGTAACGGATCAGTTTTAATGCACATCGAACGCTGTAAATAAGAAACCCATAGAACTGTAGCGGAATAGCGTTTTCTTTGCAATTTCACCCGGTTTGGAATTTTTTTCCCGCTTCCCACTACACCGTATGCAATATTAAATGGTGGCGTTGGAAAGTACAACTTGTCCCGCAAAAAACAAGCCCTCATACAGCTATGTGAACAGAAAAATAAAAGAGTTATGGCTGTTTGAAGGCAGGGAGCGCAAAACGAAAATGCAGAACCGAAAAAAGCTCCGGTCGCGAAGGGGTTAAAGCGGTATTCTCATCTTGCTATTTCAACCTTACCAGCAGCCAGCTCTGCAGTTCACTTCCTGGTTTCCTGCTTCTAAGGCTGGGCGGGCTTAGGCAGTTTGAGTGAAGGGCTGCCACGCCTCCTTATGACATCACACTGAGAACTCAGTCCTTGTGCTCGTGCATGTGAATAGTATGAGTCATCAGTCTGGCAGCCTGCAGTGTATGGAACTCCAAATCTAAGTAGACAGTAAGATATTGCTGTCCTGTCTTATCTCTTACTAGCTAAATTTGAACTATATAAAAAATAATTCACTTTTATACATGTTACAACAAAAGTCTGTTAGCTAGTAGCCAGATCTTCTCCGCTTTTGGCTCCCAGCATACATGACCATCCCCCACCCACTAGTACAGATATTTCTTTGTTACCAGTACAGCTTTACTAGTGTTGTATATACACCTAAGATCATGTGTATGTATACATACAAATACATATCTGCTATATCATTTTTCAGTAGTTCGCTAGCAGCACTCAGGTAGAACCCCCTGCAAATATAGCTCTGCTACATATGTCTTTTTCCCTCTACTGACATCCCTGTGTATCAAGCCCACGCATTTACAGCTCTGCTACTTCTTTGCTACCTCTGTCTTCCCCTTTCCACAAACAGCACTCCGGTTGAACCCCCTGCAAATACAGCTCTGCTACATATGTCTTTTTCCCTCTACTGACATCCCTGTGTCTCATCCCCATGCATTTATAGCTCTGCTACTTCTTTGCTACCTCTGTCTTCCCCTTTCCACAAACAGCACTCCGGTTGAACCCCCTGCAAATACAGCTCTGCTACATATGTCTTTTTCCCTCTACTGACATCCCTGTGTATCAACCCCACGCATTTACAGCTCTGCTACTTCTTTGCTACCTCTGTCTTCCCCTTTCCACAAACAGCACTCAGGTAGAACCCCCTGCAAATATAGCTCTGCTACATATGTATTTTTCCCTCTACTGACATTCCTGTGTATCAACCCCACGCATTTACAGCTCTGCTACTTCTTTGCTACCTCTGTCTTCCCCTTTCCACAAACAGCACTCCGGTTGAACCCCCTGCAAATACAGCTCTGCTACATATGTCTTTTTCCCTCTACTGACATCCCTGTGTATCAACCCCACGCATTTACAGCTCTGCTACTTCTTTGCTACCTCTTTCTTCCCCTTTCCACAAACAGCACTCCGGTTGAACCCCCTGCAAATATAGCTCTGCTACATATGTCTTTTTCCCTCTACTGACATCCCTGTGTATCAACCCCACGCATTTACAGCTCTGCTACTTCTTTGCTACCTCTGTCTTCCCCTTTCCACAAACAGCACTCCGGTTGAACCCCCTGCAAATACAGCTCTGCTACATATGTCTTTTTCCCTCTACTGACATTCCTGTGTATCAACCCCACGCATTTACAGCTCTGCTACATATGTCTTTTTTCCCTCTACTGACATCCCTCTGTCCCTTCACACCACAATTTTCTATTATCCCTGGACTGTGACATCACTGTGTGTATTATCTCTGTACGGTGACATCACTGCGTTTATTATCTCTGGACTGTGACATCACTGCGTTTATTATCCCTGTACTGTGACATCATTGTGTTTATTATCTTTGTACGGTGACATCACTGTGTTTATTATCTCTGTACTGTGACATCACTGTGTTTATTATCCCTGTACAGTGACATCGCTGTGTGTATTATCCCTGTACTGTGACATCACTGTGTTTATTATCCCTGTACTGTGACATCACTGTGTTTATTATCCCTGTACAGTGACATCACTGTGTTTATTATCCCTGTACAGTGACATCATTGTGTTTATTATCTCTGTACGGTGACATCACTGTGTGTATTATCTCTGTACGGTGACATCACTGTGTTTATTATTTCTGTACTGTGACATCACTGTGTTTATTATCCCTGTACAGTGACATCACTGTGTTTGTTATCCCTGTACTGTGACATCACTGTGTTTATTATCTCTGTACTGTGACATCACTGTGTTTGTTATCCCTGTACTGTGACATCACTGTGTTTGTTATCTCTGTACGGTGACATCACTGTGTTTATTATGCCTGTACGGTGACATCACTGTGTTTATTATCCCTGTACTGTGACATCGCTGTGTGTATTATCCCAGTGCAGGAAGAGGTAAGTGGTCTGTGTTTGTGTGTTTGTTTTCTATTTTTCAGAGTCGTGAATGCAGAGGACTACTTCGGATTCGGTGGACTACGTCGGACCAGCTTTTTTTTTTTTTTTTTTTAAATGGTCAAACAGGGGTCTGGGGGAGTGTTTATTTCAATAAAATGTTTTATACTTGTGTGTGTGTTTTTTTTTTACAATACTACAGTTTTAGTAATTATGGCTATCTACAGACGGCCCTGATTACTAATACTGGGCTTAGTGCTGGCCGGTATGGCATGCCAGCACTAACCCCAACATCTATTACCTCGGCACCCACCGCCACCAGGGGTGCCGGGAAGAGCCGGGTACCCGCAGGACCGGACCTTCTAAATTGAGGGTCTGGCTCTGGGGCGGCTGCAGGCTGGTACCATTAGGCTGGGAAGGGCCAATAACCGTGTCCCTTCCCACCCTGGTAGTGCCAGGCTGCCGCTGCTGGTTGTATCTGGCTGGTGAAGGAAAAAAGGGGGGGACCCCACGCCTTTTTTTTTCAAAAATAAATAATTAAAAAAAAATGGCATGGGGTCCCCCCCTTTTTTCCTTCACCAGCCAGATACAACCAGCAGCGGCAGCCTGGCACTACCAGGGTGGGAAGGGGACACGGTTATTGGCCCTTCCCAGCCTAATGGTACCAGCCTGCAGCTGCCCCAGAGCCAGACCCTCAATTTAGAAGTTAGTAGGTCCGGTCCTGCGGGTACCCGGCTCTTCCCGGCACCCCTGGTGGCGGTGGGTGCCGAGGGTAATAGATGTTGGAGTTAGTGCTGGCCATACCGGGCAGCACTAAGCCCAGTATTAGTAATCAGGGCCGTCTGTAGATAGCCGTAATTACTAAAACTGTAGTATTGTAAAAAAAATACACACACACACACAAGTATAAAACATTGTATTGAAATAAACACTCCCCCAGACCCCTGTTTGACCATTTTATTAAAAAAAAAAAAAAAAGCTGGTCCGACGTAGTCCACCGAATCCAACGTAGTCCTCTGCATTCACGAACCTGAAAAATAGAAAACAAACACACAAACACAGACCACTTACCTCTTCCTGCACTGGGATAATACACACAGCGATGTCACTGTACAGGGATAATAAACACAGCGATGTCACTGTACAGGGATAATAAACAGAGATGTCACCGTACAGGGATAATACACACAGCGATGTCACAGTACAGAGATAATAAACACAGCGATGTCACTGTACAGAGATAATAAACACAGTAATGTCACCGTACAGAGATAATAAACACAGTGATGTCACAGTACAGGGATAATAAACACAGTGATGTCACAGTACAGAGATAATAAAAACAGTGATGTCACAGTACAGGGATAACAAACACAGTGATGTCACAGTACAGGGATAATAAACACAGTGATGTCACTGTACAGGGATAACAAACACAGCGATGTCACTGTACAGGGATAATAAACACAGCGATGTCACTGTACAGGGATAATAAACACAGTGATGTCACCGTACAGGGATAATAAACACAGTGATGTCACAGTACAGGGATAATAAACACAGTGATGTCATCGTACAGGGATAATAAACACAGTGATGTCACAGTCCAGAGATAATATATAACCAATATAGCATGTCCCCATTGGTTATATATAACCAATATAGCATTTCCCCATTGGTTATATATAACCAATATAGCATGTCCTCCAGGTTATATATAACCAATATAGCATGTCCCCATTGGTTATATATAACCAATATATCAGGTGCCAGGTGGATATAGTGGGAATTTTTTTTTTCTATACTTACCTAGGTAGATGCGCGTCTTCCTCGCTCCCTCCCTTCTGCCTCGTATCCTCCGCGATGTCTGCGCTCTCATACAGAGTATGCACGGCTCTGTATAAGAGCACAGTGAGGAATTGGACACTGCGCATGCGTGGCCCTTTATGCGAGCGCAGCCTGCAAAATACAGTGCGCACGCGAGGCGGCCGGCGGCTTGCGCGATCCCGATGCCAATGAGCCGCCGGCCAGGGGAATGAAAGGCAGCTAGTGCGCAAGCGCGGCCCGCTGCCTTATCGGAGCGGTGGTGGCCATAACCAAGGGATTCAAAAGGTAAACAAGGGGTCAGTGGGGGAGGTTTTTTTATACTGCAGCTAGTTTTTTGCTAATGAAGACTATTTAGGATAATCAATAAAATCAACAAAGGAGCCCAAAAAAATGCATTTATTGAAATGAGAATACCCCTTTAAAGGGTTGGCCTGAAACTATACGTTTCTATAAAGGGTTTCTGTCACCAGTTTTTTCGGTATGAATCAGGCTGACATTAGAGATGTGCTAATGTCACCTGATTCCAAATATATATATCTGTTTTATTTACTGGTGCCCCCATTTTTATATAAAATGAACTTTTATTTTATGCTAATAAGGCTCCTAGGTGCAAGGGGCGTTACCTCTGCTCCTAGAGGCTCTGTTGATTGACAGGACCAGGCAGAGAAGAAACACTCAGTTCACCATAGATTTTAAGGACCTTCAATGATGTCATGACCATGTGATCAGTCACATGGTTTAGGAGGAGACAGGCTGTTTGTGTGATCCTAACCATGTGACTGATCACATGGTCATGACATCATTGAAGGTCCTTAAAATCTATGGTGAACTGAGTGTTTCTTCTCTGCCTGGTCCTGTCAATCAACAGAGCCTCTAGGAGCAGAGGTAACGCCCCTTGCACCTAGGAGCCTTATTAGCATAAAATAAAAGTTCATTTTATATAAAAATGGGGGCACCAGTAAATAAAACAGATATATATATTTGGAATCAGGTGACATTAGCACATCTCTAATGTCAGCCTGATTCATACCGAAAAAACTGGTGACAGAAACCCTTTATAGAAACGTATAGTTTCAGGCCGAAAAAAGACATCTGTCCATCCAGTTCAGACAGTTATCCTGCAAGTTGATCCAGAGGAAGGCAAAAAACCCCTGTGAGGTAGAAGCCAATTTTCCTCAATTTAGGGGAAAAAATTCCTTCCCGACCCCAATCAGGCAATCAGAATTACTCCCTGGATCAACAACCCATCTCTAGTAACTATAACCTGTAATATTATTACCCCTCCAGAAATACATCCAGACCCCTCTTGAACTCTTTTACTGAACTTACCATCACCACCTCTTCAGGCAGAGAGTTCCATAGTCTTACTGCCCTTACCATAAAGAATCCTCTTCTATGTTTGTGGACAAAACCTTCTTTCCTCCAGGCGCAGGGGATGTCCTCTCGTCACGGTCACAGTCCTTGGGATAAAAAGATCATGGGAGAGATCTCTGTACAAATCAATACTTATACGTAACCTTACTAATGACTCCATACTAAAATTACTGCTAAAGAAGATTTTACTGTTTATAAGGACCACAATAATATAATAACAAAAGACTATTTCTAACTGGATTTATTTATATATCTAAGTGAGAGAGACTGCTCCTTTTTATTTATATATATACACTCACCGGCCACTTTATTAGGTACACCTGTCCAACTGCTCGTTAACACTTAATTTCTAATCAGCCAATCACATGGCGGCAACTCAGTGCATTTAGGCATGTAGACATGGTCAAGACAATCTCCTGCAGTTCAAACCGAGCATCAGTATGGGGAAGAAAGGTGATTTGAGTGCCTTTGAACGTGGCATGGTTGTTGGTGCCAGAAGGGCTGGTCTGAGTATTTCAGAAACTGCTGATCTACTGGGATTTTCACGCACTACCATCTCTAGGGTTTACAGAGAATGGTCCGAAAAAGAAAAAACATCCAGTGAGCGGCAGTTCTGTGGGCGGAAATGCCTTGTTGATGCCAGAGGTCAGAGGAGAATGGGCAGACTTGGTTCGAGCTGATAGAAAGGCAACAGTGACTCAAATTGCCACCCGTTACAACCAAGGTAGGCAGAAGAGCATCTCTGAACGCACAGTTACGTCGAACTTTGAGGCAGATGGGCTACAGCAGCAGAAGACCACACCGGGTGCCACTCCTTTCAGCTAAGAACAGGAAACTGAGGCTACAATTTGCACAAGCTCATCGGAAATTGGACAGTTAGAAGATTGCAAAAACGTTGCCTGGTCTGATAAGTCTCGATTTCTGCTGCGACATTCGGATGGTAGGGTCAGAATTTGGCGTCAACACATGAAAGCATGGATCCATCCTGCCTTGTATCAACGGTTCAAGCTGGTGGTGGTGGTGTCATGGTGTGGGGAATATTTTCTTGGCACTCTTTTGGGCCCCTTGCGTACCAATTGAGCATCGTTGCAACCCACAGCCTACCTGAGTATTGTTGCTGACCATGTTCCATCCCTTTATGACCACAATGTACCCAACATCTGATGGCTACTTCAGCAGGATAATGCGCCATGTCATAAAGCTGGAATCATCTCAGACTGGTTTCTTGAACATGACAATGAGTTCACTGTACTCAAATGGCCTCCACAGTCACCAGATCTCAATCCAATAGAGCATCTTTGGGATGGTGGTGGAACGGGAGATTTCGCATCAATGGATGTGCAGCCGACAAATCTGCGGCAACTGTGTGATGCCATCATGTCAATATGGACCAAAATCTCTGAGGAATGCTTCCAGCACCTTGTTGAATCTATGCCACGAAGAATTGAGGCAGTTCTGAAGGCAAAAGGGGGTCCAACCCGTTACTAGCATGGTGTACCTAAAAAGTTGGCCGGTGAGTGTATATATATATATATATACTAGCTGAAGACCGCTTCGCCTGGGTATATTTAATTTATTTTCTTTTACTGTTTGTGTGTGTGTGTCGTTAAAAGATATCGAGAGTGCCCTCTACAGTGCCTGCCCCTTTAACAGTGACCTCTACAGCGGCCGCCCCTTTAACAGTGACCTCTACAGTTGCCAGCCCCTTTAACAGTGACCTCTACAGCGACCCGCCCCTTTAACAGTGACCTCTACAGCGGCCCCCCCCCTTTAACAGTGACCTCTACAGCAGCCCGCCCCTTTAACAGTGACCTCTTACAGCTGCCCGCCCCTTAAACAGTGACCTCTACAGCAGCCCGCCCCTTTAACAGTGACCCTCTACAGCAGCCCACCCCTTTAACAGTGATCTCTACAGCAGCCTGCCCTTTTAACAGTGACCTCTACAGCTGCCCACCCCTTTAACAGTGACCTCTACAGAAGCCCGCCCCTTTAACTGTGACCTCCACAGCAGCTAGAGTGGCCATTGTCTTCACCCCAGAAAGCCAGACCTCACCGGCCATTCCCCCAAACGTGAAACAGCGCCCCAGTTCCCATGAGACACATCACTAAACATGAGGCCACGCCCCCCTTGGCTCCGTGAAGACATGGAGGAGAAGCTGTCTGAGTGTGAGCTACTGAAAGGGTGGACATCCCTGTATCTGTCCAGGCACTGCGTCGGACGGAGAACAGGTAGCCAGAAAACTGGACTGTCCAGCCTAAAGCCGGACATCTGGCCACCCTTACATCAGCCTGCCCCTAGGGTGGCCAGAGGTCTTGTTTTAGGCTGGACGGTCTGGCTTTCAGACTCCCTGTCCTCTGTCATGCGCAGGGCCTGGATGGACACAGCAGCAGCACTCAGCAGCAGCACTGTGCAGTCTGAGCAATGAGCTGCAGGGAGAAAGTCACCCTCCCCCCACCCCTGCAGCTGACAGAAGGTGATTTTTACCAATATTTTTAATCCCGGTAAAATGCAGCATGGAAGGGGCATGGCCTGACTGAGTCAGGGGCGTGACTTAGTGGGATCTGGGGGTGGTGATTTTAAGTCCTTCTTTTGACGATGGCCGGAATTACAGGTCGATGCCTGATTTAGGAGGAAGATGGGTAGCAGTGGAAGAAAACATCTTTTTTTACTACTGAACAGTAAATATGTAAAATTTACATTATACGAGGTAATGATTGATGATGAGTTAGTCTAAAACATAAGTTATATTTATGGTAACCGGGAATACCCATTTACCATTGTCATCCACAGTGCTCTGCCTCTTTAATGCAGACCTAAAGCAGTGAACTGGCTAGGTTGTCATAGAAACCTGATGTGTGCCTGTGAGCTTCTATTGGCTGATAAGGGTCATGTGACCAGGCCACTATTTGCTAATGCATTTTTGGGAATATCTCAGGAACGGTACGTCCTGGAGAGTTGAAAACTGTTCTAAAACCTTCCCGGACACCTGATGTACATGTGTGCCAAATTTTGTGATTGTAGCTGCAGCAGTGCGGACTCCTTTAGTGGACATACACACACACACATACACACACACACATACACTCAGCTTTATATAATATATATATATAATATATATATATATATATATATATATATATATATATATATATTCATATTCGGATTTGATATATAAAGGACAATTTACAAACCTATGAGGATTTAAATCACTGGATTATATGATTATACAGATTACATATGATTTTGTATGATATGCTATTTGTTTTTATACAACCTTGATATTATTAACTTATGCTACAAACATCTACATATCTATACGTTTATCCAGCCCTGAAAAGGGATTTTTTAGTTTGATCTTTTAATTTGATTTGTGTATCATATACCTTTATTTTAATTACCTTTCTTTTTAATTTTTTTTGTGTACTATGTCTCCTATTTTAATAAGTACATACTCTAGATTAATTAACAATAAACAAACTTTTATCTGCAAGCCATTCATATGTGGGTCTGCCTATCATTGAACTCCTTATATTAAGAAAAACAAATTGACGAGCATAAATTCCTGGTGTGTTTACATGTTGCTGTCAATTAGTTTTTACAACATTTTCAGCTTTATTACTGATGAGGCGTGGGCCTCGGCATAAATTAGGCACTTCCTCCAGCAGTCAATGAGCCTAAACTGAAATCTATAGCAGCTTGTAGCTTTTGTAGATTTCAGTTTTCATTCAAAACTGAAAAGTGAATTTAGAGTCCATTCACTCGTCCGCAGAATGGGTCCGAAGCCGTTCCTCAATTTTTCGGAACAGGGGCGGACCCATTAATTTCAATGGGGCCGCAAAAGATGCAGACAGCACACTGTATGCTTCCGCATCTGTAGTTCTAGTCCACGGCCCCTCAAAAAAGATAGAGCATGTCTATTCTTGTCCTCAGTCATGGATAAGAATAGGCATTTCTATCACAGGACCGGCCATGTGCGGTCTGCAAAATTCAGAACGCACATGGCTGGTGTCTGTGTTTTGCAGATCCGCAATTTGCGGGGTGCAAAACACTTGCGGACGTGTGACTAGACCCAAGAATGCACCTAGCCTTTATGCTGCCTGAGGCAAAAACTGAAAACGGCGCCCCCCCCCCCAAATCCAATTTCTTAACCTAACCCCTTTGTCACAATGAAAGTGATCATTGGCCATGGCCCTTCCGCTTCCCCCCTCTTGCCTTTATCTGGTGCTGTCTGAGGCGATCGCCTCACCTGGCCTCATTGGTGGTGCACCACTTAAAAGAAGATAAATGTGCCGGGAGTGCCGACCCCACCCTCTCCCTGCCCACACCACTTTTTCGGTAATTGTGGGATGGCACTAGCGTTTATAACGGAATGCCCAGACCGAATGCAAAACGGAAGCCTTTAAGAGGCATTCCTTTTTGCTCCATCCTAATAGAAGTCTATGGGCAAGCATAACGGATTTGTCTGGTTTCCGTTATGCAGGACGAAAACAAAATCCTGTTGACAGGACTTTTTTTTCATCCTGTATAACAGAAACCAGACGGATCCGTTATGCAGCCCATGGTGTTTAAACATGGGGTTTGCAATTTTGTTTTTTCATCAGAAACTTGCGTAGGGAGATGATAAATAATACTTCCAGTAAAAGGCATTAAATGCAAATAAGCCGGACCAATGCTTCTTGGAATGGAGCTGAGCTTTTCATTTTTTAATAGTTTGTTTAAAAGAATATGAATAACTGTCAGTGATTTTATTAATCATTTGCTGGTAAAAGAGGATTTTTAAGGGCTAAAGCTGACAGTGATACTTTATATTGTTTGCAGCTTAGGGGACTTTAATAAGGACAGAACACCTACTCTTACACAACTTTCAAATTTACTTCCTTATCACAGGGAACAACAGAAGTCTGCATTTTGCTGTTTGCTGTAAAAATAAACCATGAAAACAAATCGATAGGCACTTGCTTTAATTCAGTGGTTCTTGAGCCTATCCAAAGAACATCTAATAGGCAGGAGGCCAAGGCAGCTCTAGATGATCTAGTGTGATAGTTTTGTGCACTATCTAAATAAAGACTCGTTTAACCCCTCCTATGCAACAGACCCTTCCACCACACTCCCCATTTAATTAATCTGCCTTTTGAAAACATTTGGTCATAGACTAGTCAGTAAGTTTCTCATGTGTTTTCCAAGTGTTTAATATTGATGACCTCTTCTAAAGATATGGTCATCAATATCAGATGGGCAAAGGTTTGACTCCCGGCAACCTCGCTAAATTAACTGTTTAAAGAGGCCACGGCACTCACAACTTACCAAGCACAGCGCCATTCATTGCATAGCTGGGTCCATTGCATAACGGGTGAAGGTTATTGAGCAAAGCCTAGTCCATGTGACCGGTGAATATGACATCACAGGCCTAGGAAGAGGACTGTGAGCACCACAAACTCTTCAAATGGCTGATCGATGGCAGTGCTGGGAGTCAGACCCACACAATCAGATATTGATGACCTATCCTAAACACCTAGAAAGCCCATTTAAAGAAAATTATTTCTTCTAGTAGTCCCACTTCTAAACTTTGCCAAACTATGTGTTTTTAGATGTTTTCTGAGATACCATATATCTCCATTATTTAAATGGGTATTTCTGGGGGTTATAAAAGTATGGCCTTGCTTAAGAATTGGACATCATTGTTTGATCAGTGGAGGTTCACTCCCCAATGGTCAACTCAGCACATTAAATGTCCATCAACGCTCAAGCTGGTGCCCATCCATGAGGTTTTTAGATGTTTTCCTAAGTTCAAAGATCTTCATCATATTTCACCTTTATTCAGAAGAGTATTTCTGGGATTTAAACATTTTTGGCCTAGCTTAAGGACTGGTCATCAATATTTGATTGGTGGAGGTCCAAACCCTTGGTACTCCTCGCTGATCTGCACATTAAATGCCCTGCAGTGCTCAAGCTAGTACTCTTTGTAAATGCCCAGTGCCATACATTCAAGTGAATGGAGCTGATCTTCATTAATGGGCACAAACAACCTGATGTGTCTGTGTAAATAATGAAAGGGAAATCATTAAGCTGATCGTTGGAGGTTGGGTGCCACTAGACTAGCCAGCATTAGGACATAGAGTCTAGTCCAGGATCTGAGTTGGGGTTTTTTGCGGGAGAAGGGGGAAGGTGGCTGAATTGTGAGATCTGATCAGGAGTCTGTATTTATTCTTGGGTCTAGTCTGAGGTCTGAATATATAGTTACGAGTCTGGAGTCCGGTTCAAAGGGATTCTTTACCTTTTTCTTACTGATGATCTATCCTTCGAAGTTAATGGGGCTGAGCTACACCCAGGCCACGTGACATAGTCGTGGCTTCACTGGCCTGTGAGAAGCTGCGAGACGGCCGTGTCACTACTCCCAGCATCGTTACCTTATCAAACAGCTGATCAGCAGGGGTCCTGGATGTTGGAGCCGATGACCTATCCAAGGGATAGATTATCAGTGAGAAAAAGGTAAAGAATTATTTTAATTTGTGGGTTTATTTACGGGTCTAGAGTCTGTATTTTTGCATAAGCCTAGTAGGCAGCCTGAATTTAGTAGTCTGGTCTTGAATTTATACAGTGGTTAGCTTTGGCTCTGTATTTATTTAGGGACCTGGATTGGAGACTGAATCTACAGTCTAAACGGGTTTAGTATGGTATTTCCTCTGCATTTATTTTGATGCCTGGTTTAAGGTATTACCGTATTTTTCGCTTTATAAGACACACTTTTTTCCCCCAAAAGTAGGGGGGAAATTGCAGTGCGTCTTATAAAGCGAATACAAGTGCGCGCTTCCATTATTGAAGCTCTCACTAGTATGTACTAGGTGCCGGGACCCCCATCAGACCTCAGATCAGCCCACCCAGCCCCATAAGGATAAAATAAAAAACTCTCTCACCTCTCCTGCGTAGCGGCTCCGCTCCGGGTCCAGCGCTCCTCTGTCTTCTCCGGACTGTCCTGACCGCAAGCAGCGCATTATGACCTGACAGTGCAGCGCCAGACCAGGAGCAGAGCCGCAGTGCAGGAGAGGTTAGAGAGTTTTTTATTTTATCCTTATGGGGCTGGGTGGGCTGATCTGATGTCTGATGGGGCACAGTCAGCTAATATGGGGGCTGATGGGCTGATCTGAGGTCTGATGGGGGTAGAGTCGGCTAATATGGGGGCTGATGGGCTGATCTGAGGTCTGATGGGGGCACAGTGGGCTGATATGGGGGCATAGTGGGGTGATCTGAAGTCTTATGGGGCAGAGTGGGCTGATATGGGGGCAGAGTGGGCTGATATGGGGGCTGATCTGAGGTCTGATGGGGGCACAGTGGGCTGATATGGGGGCAGGGGCGGGCTGGGCCAGGGGGCAGGAGGGCAGATGCCCCCCGGGCCGGTGGATGTCATGGCCGCTGCGGCTACTGAACTCAATTGTATATACTTTTTCCAACACGATTAATGATACCAAAAGAAGGTTATGCAGATTACTGGAAATCAACTTAGTGAGCAAAAACCATTAAAACCATTACATCACTTTTAATAATTTTGATTAAAACGTGTACGTAATAGTACTACCACATGTCTGTAAATTTACAAAAGAAAATATACAAAGCAGTGACAATTGGGCGATTCGGGGGGGAGATGTCTGGCCCTACAATGGCCCTGATCTCGGCTCAACCCAGGGGAGCACCTGGATGGTAGGTGACCCCTGTCCCCGTTCCTAAACCTGTATAGCCCTAACTGTCCCAAAAACCACATGAAAGAAACAGGAAAATTATGCCCTTAATTCAAATCCCGACGCGTTTCCCCTGACGATAAAGCAGGTTACTCAAGGAATATATATTAGTGGGCTAGATAAGTGTAAAAATTACAAAACAAATTTGATACTAGTACAGGACAGAGACTAGTATTATAAGGTCCACCAAATTCTGATTGATACCAAAGAGCGGCCAAAAGAGGATATTGGCAAACACCATAATACAACTTAGATATCAGTAGAATATATTATGATATACAAATACCTTAATATTATCAATCCGATGATGTTGTGACTGGCAGCAGACACTGTATTGTGTTCCAATATATACCAAATAATACAATGGTGAACCAAGGAGCACACTAGACTATTATGATGAAATGTCGAATATTTAGTGAATAAGCCCCAAAAACTGATATACAGAATTCACTGCCATATATGTATATATACACACAAATTTGCTGCAGTCCTAGAAAGATATTTGAGCACCTAATTTCACCCATTCAAAGGCGATACATGCAACTTAAAATATAGAAGACAAGGTGGCCTTTTGGCAGCTCACAATTGTAGGGTGTCCATGTCTCCACGTCCTGGGGTATATACCAATTCATTAAAGGACATGTGAACTTAAATGCCTCCAAACAGGAAGTGAGATAATGCGGTCTAGATGCAGATACAATTGTGCCTGCAGCAGCCAGTGCCGGAGGAACAAGGGAACCTTTGGTTCCCTGCTCTGCTATTACCGATGGCCGGCACACTGATGTGATGTAGCCTGCGACGTTCCTCAGGAGCAGATTATACCTTGTACCTCACATATCAGTACACTGCTGTATATACTGTATACCAGTACATACTGCATCTATTATACCTCGTACCTTACATATCAGTAGACTGCTGTATATACTATATACCTGTACACACTACATCTAATATACGTCATATCTCACATATCTGTACACTGCGGTATATACTATATATATATTATATATAGATATATAGTATACACAGCAGTGTACTGATATGTGAGGTACGAGGTATAATAGATGCAGTGTGTACAGATATATAGCATATACACTGCTGTATATACTATATATACCCACTGCATCTAGCTTGTCATGTGACCATCAGCAACTTGTAGCCAGTGACGTCTCACCCACTAAATTCTAGCTTTTACCTAGTATTATAATACTTGGTAAAAGCTAGATGTGTACTCTGTATTCAGGGAGGACTCAGAAGAGGCACTATACATAAAGGGGGCACACTGAAGGGGCAGTATACACAAATGGGCACATATAAGAGGCTCAATACATAAAGGGGGTACATATAAGAGGCACTTTTTATAAGGGGCACCAAGCATGTGGCACTAGCATTAGGGGCACTGTGTGTGGCACTATAAACAGAGGGCAAGGGGATATGACACCATATACAGAGGGCACAGAGCATGTGGCACTATACACAGAGAGCATATGACACTGTATACAGAGGGCATAGTGTATGTGGCACTATATACATAGGGCTCAGAGTATGGGGCACTATATACATAGGGCTCAGAGTATACGGCACTATATACAGAGGGCACAGAGTATGTGGCACTATATACAGAGGGCACAGAGTATGTGGTACTATATTCAGAGGGCACAAAGTATGTGGCACTATATACAGAGGGCACAGAGTATGTGGCACTACTATTGGGGACCCTGTGTGTATCACTAATGCTGCTGTTATATTCAGGGCACAGCATGTGGCACTAAGAGGAGTTTGTGTCAGTATGCAGGGTGCCAATGTTT
The DNA here is from genome assembly GCA_900303285.1 of Rhinella marina. NCBI lineage: Eukaryota > Metazoa > Chordata > Amphibia > Anura > Bufonidae > Rhinella > Rhinella marina. Next base: position 33,515 of record ONZH01017940.1, read on the forward strand.
TGGTAAAGCGTGAAGCTGAAGAGATCTTCTTGGCAAAATCTGCAGAGCTGAATTGTGGACGGGAGAAGTCATCATGGTGATCTGAACCAGATGGAGAAGAACTCAGGAGGAGACGTCATCTGTAAGTCACTAAATGGAAATGATTATTCTGCTACTGTGTATGATGAGGGCTGTAGTCACCTGGATGATCTACAGCTGATGATCGGTGGTAGCATGCTGTTTTGCACATCAACAACTCCCAGCATCCCTTTACACTTGTTCTGGCCATACTGCGAGCTGTAGTTTCACACCGTAAAAGGTCATATGGCGAGGGCTGACCTGACTACTCAGATGGTATCTGTACTAAACATTTAAAATCTGGTGCTGTATTTATGTAGAGAATTTGGTTCTGGTGCTGTATTTATGTAGAGAACTTGGTTCCGGTGCTGTATTTATGTAGTGAACTTGGTTCTGGTTCTGTATTTGACTTATGGGTTTTGTTATAGTGCTATATTTCTTGTTGATTTTGTTGCTGTATTTGACATATGGGCCTGGTTCTGGTGCTGTATTCATCCAGTTCTGGTGCTGTGTTTGACTTATAGATTTGGTTCTGGTGCTGTGTGTATGTAGTGATCTTGTTTCTTGCTTTGTAGTTGTGTGTTAAACATACATCTGATGATATGTGTCTAATACTATCCATTCACATTTGCGTTTGGGTCACTGTCACAGATTCTGTCAAAAAGACTGGACAGAAAAGTTCTGCATGCAAAACCTTTTTGTCCGGTAAAGGAGCAGCTTCCTGAGCAGACCCCATTGTAGTCAACGGAGTCTCTTCAGCTCAGGAGTTGGTAAATCTTGTCCCTCTAATGATCAAGCTGTTGCTACGGACTCAGCCATGTCCTGTATCTGGGATCCAACATGAAAACACAACCAGGCACCGCCTTTTAACGATTTAAAGTCCTTTTACTTATACCGCCTTTATGGTAGGCGGAGTTAAACAGGTTAAGGGTGGGCCGCTACACATGGGCCAGTGCTGTGTGCTTGCCCTCCAGGCCAAAATTTGCCAGCCAGCCCCTGTATGGGGGCACAGTGGGCTGATCTGAGGTCTGATGGGGCACAGTGGGCTGATATGGGGGCACAGTGGGCTGATATAGGGGCTGATCTGAGGTCTGATGGGGGCACAGTGGGCTGATCTGAGGTCTGATGGGGGTCTGACATGAAGGGCTGATATGGGGGTCTGATGTGATGTCCTGAAATTTATGGGTGGTCTGATATGAGGTGTGATGAAAAATATTTTTTTCTTATTTTCCTACTCTAAAATCTGGGGTGCGTCTTATCATCAGGTGCGTCTTATAAAGCGAAAAATGCGGTAATTGATTTACAGATCTGGTCAGTGGTATGAATTAGTGTGAGTCGTGCCTGTATTAGTTTATGGGGTCTGGTCTTAAAAGGGGTTGGTCACTTTCTGGCTACTATATGTATACTATATATTGACATATGTGTATGTAAGATAACTATATGGCATTTACTAATATAAACTTTGTTGATATTCTGTTCCATTTCCTATAGTTCATAGTTCTTCCCCTTGTTTGCCAAGTCTTTTGTGCTGTCCACACAGAGGTCTTGTCCATAAAATGGCTGCTGATGGAGAGTCATGTGATCAGGCAAATCACCTGCATGTGATGTCTCTTTCATTCAAACAAGTGCACCTGACATCTACACTCAGTGGTGTAACTAGAGTATAATGGGCCCCAGTGCAAACTTTGGATCAGGCCCCCCCCCTCCCCCAAAAAAAATGTATTCCCTAAACCCAATGCATGGCTACACTCACCCAGTCCTAACTAATAAAATCTGGTCCTACCTCATCCAGGGTGTTTCTGGCGTCGGCGTGATGTCCGCTGGATCCAGAACAAGGTACCTGTGGTGATAGAGAAAAAAAGAATAATCACATAAGGAAGGGATGGTGACTGCCCCTGTGAAATCAACAGCAGGGGGCGCAGTAATCTAGGACATTTCCCCTAAGTGCTACCACACAGCACTAATACCCACATTGTGCCCCCTCACAGTAGTTATGGCCGGATATGTGCCCCCTCACAGTAGTTATGCCAGATTATGTGCCCCCTCACAGTAGTTATGCCAGATTATGTGCCCCCTCACAGTAGTTATACAAGATATGTGTCCCCACACAGTAGTTATGCCAGATTATGTGCCCCCTCACAGTAGTTATACAAGATATGTGCCGCCTCACAGTAGTTATGCCATATTATGTGCCCCCTCACAGAAGTTAAGCCCCCACACAGTAATTATGGTCAGATATGTGCCCCCTCACAGTAGTTATGCCAGATTATGTGCCCCCTCACAGTGGTTATGGCCAGATATGAGCCCCCTCAAAGTGGTTATGGACAGATATGTGCCTCCTCTCAGTAGTTATACAAGATTATGTGTCCCCTGACAGTTGTTATGGCCAGATATGTGCCCCCTCACAGTGGTTATGGCCAGATACGTGCTCCCTCTCAGTAGTTATGCCAGATTACGTGACTCCCTCACAGTGGTTATGGCCAGATATGTGGACCCACACAGTGGTTATGGCCAGATATGTGCCCCCTCAAAGTGGTTTTGGCCAGAAGAGCAGTGAAGCAGGGAGCTCCATGCTTCACTATGGAAATCATCAGCCCGGCAGTGACAAGAACTGCTGGTCGAGTGTAAGTAGCGCCCCCCGGTGCCCCTGCGTTCCTTACACATAATTGAAGAGCGCTCTGACTTCATGCCAGGCCCTATCAAAGCGCTGCCATTACAAGTGTGTGCAGCGGGCCCCCTCCCCCGATCGTTACGCCCCTGTCTGCACTTGTACTGTTGATTATTTGTGAATTTAATGTAGGTCCAGTGTGTTTGAATTTAGGATGGTTTGTGATATGTCTGGCCTCATGACCCTCAATCAGTGGCCATCTCATGGACAGGACCTCTCTGCGGACAGAACAGAAAATATGCCTAACAAGGAGACATGGTTTATGAAATATAGCATATAGAACATATAGCATAGAACTTTGTTCTGCAAACCTAGCAGGGCATGAAATACAGCTAAAAAGAGGCTTAGGTCACCTGGAACCAGTTCACCCCTGAAAAATAGCCTGTTTTTTTTCTGTTTATAACAGAAGATCAACAAAAGCTATATTACTAAATGACATGAAGTCATCTTACCTACACATTGGTCAGCTTTAGCCAGAAAGTGTCCAAACCCTTTTGAATCAAGATAAAGGCAAAATAGCACACTATACACACAGAAAATCAAGGACGGACTGAGAACGTAAATGGCCCTAGAAAAAAAGCCAAAAGTGGTCCATGTTGTAGGCAGGTTCAAATTGACTAAAAGCAGGCCGACACAAGTAGGCAGAAATAACAGAAGTAGAAGGGGCAGGAATATCATAGTGCAGCACAAGGCACCGCCCCAGCAGAACCAAATAACACAGTGCAGCACATAAAACTGCCGCCCTTCCTGATGATGGTGATAAAGTTGAATTACGGAGGGCACCTGCAGCCGCTGGGCAAATGCATGGGTACCTGATGCTCCTAGCATTAATTAGTGATGGGAATAACAGATTGTTATGTACTCACCTGGCTCCCTGGGCATTGGCATTACTGCATCCCCACTGTGATTACTAGAGTACAGTGTAACATGACAATTTATTTTACAGTAAATTTTGGAATGAATTCATTAGACATTTAAAGCCCCTTTCGCATCACAGGTAAAAAAAAACAGGCTATTTTTCAGGGGTGAAATGGTTCCAGGTGGCCTAAGCCTCTTTTTAGCTGTATTTCATGCCCTGCTAGGTTTGCAGAACAAAGTCTCTTTGTGTAGGAGAGCAGGATATGGGCTGGCAATGCTCACAGGCAAGCAGCATATAGCCGAGAAACAAAGCAGGGAAACACAGAACAAGTGATCTGAGTCAATGGCATCCCATTAGCAGCAACGTAATATTGGGTGTAATTAGGAAGCTTTATCTGGCTGATTGTGTTAGAGCCTGGCACCTGCAGCTGTGGGTATCTGGCACAGTCTGCCGAGCGATAGCACTTTGGGTTGTAATTAGAGAACATTAGCTTTATTCAGAGCTTGGATTGTCCTTGGTATAATATCAGCTTCCATTATCAGAGAGGACAACTGCGCAGTTCAAGGGCCGACGGCAGCTGCTTGGAGCTCGGAACAAGGATCTCATCCTCTCTCATTTGGTGTTCAAAAAGAGTCTCATAACATGTTTTGGGGGGCGTATTATTTCAGCAACACTATTTTCTGCCTCTAATATGGTGTCTAGCTGATATTTCTATGAATACCCGCTACAGAAATATCTCACTGTATACAATGAGTATGTTGTATTAGGTATAGCATATAACAAGAGATGGTCAGCAAGGTTCAGAGGAAGAACTTACTAAGGATGAAAGATGAAAAGAAAGTAGACATTTGAGATTAAATATTTTGAAGCAAAGAGTCATTAATTCAGTAGGTGTTGGAAAAGTTTGGACAAAGTGAATGTTTCTAGAAGAAACATTAATCATCGGTCTTAGGGGCTAATGCAACAAGGCAACTCAATTGTGCATTTCTTGTAAATTAAACAGATTCAATTTGTGTAGGTGTCTGCTTTTAAGTAGAACTTACTGGAATCAGAGGCGGAATCAGGGGTGTAGCTATAGGCGTTGCAGAGGTAGCAGTTGCACCTGAGACATGACTCCCAGGAGGGCCCAAAGATCTCTCTGTCAAGAAGATTTCTGTATTATAAATGGCACATAATACAAAGGAGCCATGTTACATATCTTGCATTAATGGCATCAAACCAGATGTTTACACAGGGAGACCTGAGACCTGCAGAGCCAGCAGGGCAGTGATGGAGCCAAAACACAGCCGGCGACATATGATTACCTTCGCAGATACATTCAGTGGTCATGCTAGGGGGGTCTGTAGAAGGGCCCAAGAGGTGAACAACCCCTTTGAGCCTGTAGGTGGCACATAGTGCTGTGGTCCTGAGGTTTAGTTTAGGAACCATAGCAACACAGCCACAAAGTGCAGACCACGTAAAGTTAAAGAGTGGCATCACTGGGTGCTGAGACACATAGGGGGAGATTTATCAAAACTCGCGCTTTCTAGCAAGACACATGCCTCATCATAAATTAGGCGCATTGTCCTGAAGTCTGTGAGCCTAACCAGAAATCTAAGACAGCTCAGAGATGCCATAGATTTCTGACTTCATTTACACCAGAAAACTGGCATACATGAAGATAAATTTATCCCACCATTGCCACGCCCCTTTCAGAAAAGTGGTGAGGATGGCGGAAAGTGGCAGTTGCAACAATTTTTAACGCCACTTTCAGGCGCACAGGGATTGATAAATCTCCCCCATTACGCATAAAAGTCGCCAATGCACTGCTAACTCAATAACTGCAGAATTTCAAACCTCCTCTGGCCTTAAAATCAGCATAAAAATTGTGAGTCTGGAGCTTCATTACATGGGTTTCCATGGCAAAGCAGCAGCATGCAAGCCTTACATCACCAAGCACAATGCCAAGCATGGGATGCAGTGGTGTAAATCATGCAGCCACTGGACTCTGGAGCAGTGGAAAAGTGTTCTGTGGAGTGATACATCATGCTTCTCTATCTGGCGGTCTGATGGACAAGTCTGGGTTTGGCAAATGCTAGGAGAACGTTACCTGCATTGTGCCAACTGTAAAGTTTGATGGAGGAGGGATAATGTTGTGGGGTTAGATCCAGTGAAACAAAATCTTAATCTTTAGCATACCAAGACATTTTGAACGATTGTTTGCTTTCAACTTTGTGGGAATAGTTTAGGGAAAGGCAATTTTTTGTTCCAGTATGTTTTATCACTAAACATGGTCCATAAAGGCACAGTTGGGTGGGTTTGGGGTGCAACAACTTGACTGTCCCACACAGAGCCCTTACCTTAACCCCACTAAACACCTTTGAGTTGAACTAGTAAGCAATTGTAAGCAAGACCTTTGTCTCTAACATTCTGGATGAATGGGCAAAAATTCCCACAGATACACTACAAAATCTTGTAGAAAGCCTTCCCAAAAGAGTGGAAGCTGTTTTAGCTTCAAAGGGGGGGATCAACTCCATATTTATGCCTATTTAGAATGAGATATATAATAGCAAAATTTGGTACACGCTTAAAATATAACCTTTACTAAATTAGTTAATTTGGCGCCACAAACCATGTGGACGCCATACACCCCATAAGGAAGGCTTGATGGCAAGTCCTATCAAATCAAGGACTTTGTAAACTGCCGCACCAAGGGAGTTATTTATAAAGTCACATGTGGTTGCGGAGTAGAATACATAGGCAAAACCGGCCGAGAACTGCGGAGACAGGTGGGGGAGCATCTTGGAGACATAAGACATCAAAAAGACACCCCACTGGCGCAACACATGGTAAATCTACATGGAGGTGACACCTCGGCACTCAGCTTTATAGGCATCAAGGTGATACCACAGACCCAAAGAGGAGGGGACTGGAATAAAAAGATCCTCCAGCGTGAGAGTTGGTGGATATATGAACTTAAAACTGGTCATCCATATGGCTTAAATGAACAACTGTCATTCGGTTGTTATATTTAACTGGAATGAGGTACTTCTGTGAGTGACTATATTAAAGGTAGTCGAGCTTGACATCAGTCATTAGTGCTGTTTTCTATACCAACTAAGCAGCCATGTCTGATATCATTCATAAGAGGTGACCAATACACCAATGATGTATACCAATGGTGCCACCATTTATATATTGTATATCCTAGAGATTTATATTTCAACCTTCTATATATTTAGTGGTTCTTGGATATCTCATTTGCATAATATGCATATTCTTTACATCAAATTCTTTCTTTATTCTATGATACATTTTTGTACATAGCACATAATTTGTGTTGTCACTGTATGAGTAATAGTAGAGGCCACTTTTGGATTTTTTCACTTGTGGCCCTATTTCTTTTTAGTATGAGAATTATCATCTTACCTCAAGGCACTATTTAGTCATCAGAAAAACTGTAGTAAATACTCAGTACAGCTAGGCTAGTTTGCCTTAAATATCATTAAGCACCAGAAAGTACCAAAGCGCTATGATTATGGGAGGATCGGGGTGTGGCTATAGCCCGCACGTCACTCCTTGACCATCCCTAATATGTACGCCTTCTATATTGATGATGAAAGGCACGGAGCGTGGTACGCATGCGCATACCGGAACCCCGAATGGTAGCTTACAGTTAACGTATAGATTGCCCCTACCGCCAGATTACATACTTAACGGCGATAAGGAGAGCATACGGTGCCTACGCAAGTCACGTAACACTTAGGCAGAAGGTAAAAATTTATAAGCCCGCAGCTTGAACTGCTGAAAGGGCGTGGCTACTCTTCCTTCACTGGGGCATTTAAAGGAATTTGGCGCCACAAACCATGTGGACGCCATACACCCCATAAGGAAGAATTGAGAGGCTATGTGACAACATAGAAATACATCAGCCCTTATCATTATGGGACACTGATAGAAAACCAATGCTGTGTCACCTGGATATTGGTCCCCTGATGATCTGGTGTGCTTCACCAGAGAAACACGTCGGGACATTGATCTGTGTATATGTTTAGACAGGGCTTCCCTTGTATGTCCTTTCCCATGACGAATTGCTGGGCAATCATACACTGTTATAGGGACTACAAGGGAAAGCTCTAGATAGTTAGGACCCTGTCTAGGAGATATAACCTCCCATTTCCCCATAATTATCTCCACTAACTAGTGGTAGTGCACATGTATAGTGGATACTAGGGGAAGAGACCCAGTACCCCTAGAAACAGGGTTCGGCTGACAACCACGAGACAACATAGTGGTAAGATGGCAATTTAATTCATGCCCTGGTATTTAAGTTTGTGCACTGATATTTGGATTATTTTTTGTGGGCAATAATTTTTTTAACTAATTTAGTAAAGGTTATATTTTAAGCGTGTACCCAATTTTGCTATTATATATTGTTTGACGCAAGGGTTCTTGAGGCACCATGTCGAGGTGTCTATTCATTTTTGATAAGTGGACATTTTGTTTTCTATTTAGAATGAGATTTCATAAAAACTTCTAAGCTTCTGTAGGTGTAATGTGAATGCTTCCCAACATGGTTTTGTTTTTTCCAATAGTCTATCTATCTATCTAAAAAATAAAAAGCGAGGCAGCACTCCAAGTGTGGTGAAAGGGTGAGAACCCGTTTATTTCCAAGGCAACATTTCAGCCCAACACAATGAGGCCTTTGTCAAGCTTTGACAAGTGCTGCCTCACTTTTTAATTTTTTGGATTATATCAGTGGAAGTAATACCAATCTCCCCTGAGGATTTGCACCATTTTTCACATTGTCTAACTGTACTGTTGTCTTTTTTGCAATTGTACATATCTATCTATTATATATAGCTTTATATATTGTAATGAATGTGTGCATTACTGAAAGTTTGTGTGAAGAACAACAATTGGGTCTGCTGCCATCTATTGAGCAATTGTATCATCATAGCTTGATGATACATGGAATGAGGCAATACCTTCTGATCAGTTGACCCTTTGTGAGTCAAGTAAACACCACCTTGTTTAAGTTACAACTGTGTTACCTCTTGATGCCCTCTTCCATCCTAGAATGGGGAGCCACACATACCACCACCGTGGCATTTGACAATACTGCCCACTCACAAGCAGGGCTGAGACAGTTGACGTGCCTGATTATCAAAAATAGAGTGTTGTTGGGAACTGACTTGGTGCAGCAAGGGAGAGGAGGTGGACATCAGTCCACGTAGATAAGCGTTTGAAAACAGAACAAGGTAAAAAATAGTAAAATGGAGGTATTCCTTATTCTGTTTTAAGGCCCGGTGCTTGATGACAATCCTCTCCCCTGCAAAATTACTTTGGCACAGGATCTCAGGGTGGGTCGTTCTGGAAAGGAAGTGGCCATCTGGGCTAGACCACTGATCTCTCCAGGACCACCATGTCATACCTTTAGGTGATGTTTTAGTCATCCAGCCTTATGACTCTTGAACAATACTGATGTAGATAGATAGATAGATAGATAGATAGATAGATAGATAGATAGATATGATTCTGTTACAAAATAACATTAGACATTGTGTTGAAAAAGACTCAGTGGTTTTATTTCTTCACATGCAATTATTAGGATCCTCCATCTTTTACCATTTGTTTCTTTTAAGGTTTGTCTCCAACAATTGAAAAGGCTCAACATCACAATGGGTACACTTCTATTTATGGGCTCATGAGAAACATTATCCAGGGTTGGTGCTGTGTTCCTGAACAACAGTTGGTACTATTACTATTTGTGTTTAGTGTGAGCTCCTGCCATCCATGATTGTAGCCAAAAAGTTTTATAAGCATTTTGTTTTGATTTTTTTAGGATTTACACTTTCTTTTGGTCTAATTATAAATTAGACCATCTATGTGGGGCTAATTTATACAGATTTGATCATAGATTTGATTTTAGATGTCTTTTGACAAAATGTCTAAGCTAAAAACCGATTTGGTTTCAGAAATGAAGAGTTTTATTTCTGAGAACATCATATGCAAAGTGTTGTGATACCTTATGGCTTTGTGAATTGGTTCTCCAAATGAGCAGGCAAGTACTGTCTGGGTGGCATGTATGTGATTAGTTATGAACTCTTTGCGGGGAGGTTTTATAGATTATTTTTTACTTGTTCTACATTTTCTTTTAGTCGCTTAAGGTGTAATGTCATATAGTAATGGCCTATAAACTATAAACATACATGTACCCATGTAATTATTTTTTTTTACCAAGCAGAGCTCAGATTTCACATGTTCAAAACCTCAAAGACATAATCAAAGTGGCATTGGTCTTCTTTTAATAAAGTAAAACACAATTGAAAGTAAACAAATGATCAACCAAAGACATTTAGTGAGATGGTCCTTTCAGTTGGAAAAGCTGCGGAATAGTTTAGGCTCCTTATATGGATTTGGTGCCCCCAAATTGTCTGTAGTGGAAAAGACTCTTGGCGTCCAAGTCTCCAGAATATTTCATAGCTTCAGCAAACAGTTTAACCACCTAGAAAATATAAGTAAAGCTCATGTCAGCAAAAAAAACCCATCGTTTATAGCTATCTAGTTTTGACAAGATTCTGAATGTGCTATTTGGCTGACCTGACCCCATTAATAGGCTGTATCTGAATTGTTAGCTGCACAGTAAGTTATATTGATCATATGTTCATTTACTGGATTATGAGAGAGAACATTTTACACAGTCCTCATAATGTGAGAAATGAATTGATATAGCGAAGTCTATGGAAGCAAGTGTTTAAATTGAATGTGAAAAACAAGTAAGGGAAAAGTACAGTCCACATTGTAATGTTTTTACTTTACAGACTAAATGTAGTTATGTCATATGCATTAAAAGCTAATACACAGTATATTAGAAGAATTATTGCCTCCACAACTTGAGGCTCAGCAGCAACTAGGAAGTCTCATTTTGTCTACCAGAAGAATTATATGTAATTTGTGCACCAGAACAGAAATTCCACCCTAGATACTGAGACCATTTTAAACCTGATCACACATGTGATGTGTTATGAAGAACAATATTATAGGGGCTTTCTGATGAGAGACATTTATGGCATAGGATGGATATTTGATAGGTTAGGATCACACTTATGGGATCTTCAACTATCAGAAGAGCAGTGATGGAAAAAGAAAGAGCTGGCCACACTCAATAAATGTATCTTCTATAGCAGGTGAGTTTAACTGTTTCCATAACTCCCACAGACTACTATGAAGAAGTGGGAATTACAGCATTTCCCCATAGTCTGAAAACCAAATAACCCTTTTCATAGCACATCAAAAATATGATGAAAGTTAGACATTTTAGCAAAATGTATACTTTTTGTACTGTACTAATGCCCAGCAAGCAAGAGCTTTCAGCTGGCAACAGGAAACTCCTCTATGCCATCTACGAGAATCTGCATGGTAGCAAAGTTCATCAGATTCTCCAGAACTACAGTTTAAAAATAGCTTGAAGGGGTTCTCTGCTGTGGACAATCCCTACTTGTTAGAAGGGTACCTTGACAATAAAATGACCATAAAACTTTGGGGAAACCTGGCAGTAAGTGCTCATTTTCTCTCTAACACCACCACAGGAGAGATTAAAGAGGACCTTTCACCACTCCTGACATGCCTGTTTTAATAGCTTCATGTATTCCCCATGTAATAACAATTCTGGAACATCTATTTTTATGTCTCCATGTTGTGCTATTCCTTTATTTTTTGCACTAGAAGTTATGAATGAATTGCTATTTGTCTCCAGTAAGGGAACAGAGGGGAGGTAACAAGTTGGGGGTGTGTATCTGCTCAGTCTGAACATGGCAGCACTGATTGGATGTAATGAGTCTGTGCAGGTACACACCCCCAACTGGTCACCTCCCCTTTGTTCCTTTACTGAAGCCAAATAGCAATTCATTCATAACTTCTAGTGCAAATAAAAAAGGAATGGCACAACATAGAGCCATAAGAATAGATGTTCCAGAATTGTTAGTACGTGGGGAATGCATGGAGCTATTAAAACAGGCATGTCAGGAGTGGTGAAAGGTCCTCTTTAAGCATTAAACAGTGACCATTCAAATCAATGGATTGCCTGTTTAAAGGGGATATCCAACAGTAAACCTTTTTTAACAGCCATTTTCAGGGTGCGGTTATCCAAGACTAAACTTTTTTTAACAGACCTCTTCAGAGTGGCTGGACCCGAGGTTGGGTTCATACTTTCCTGGTCCCTTCCACTGGATTCCAGTTGAATAGCTCCACGGCCGCCTCGGCAGGTACTGGGTCTCTGAAGAATCAACATCCTGTTGATGGCTATTACTCACAGCGATGGCCTGTCACCCATGCGGTAGGTCACTGGATCACGTCCAGTGACCATCAGGATAGGTGACAGGTCACATTACATCCATCAACAGGATGTTGATTCCCAAAGACCTGAGACCTGTAGAAGGCGGCATTGGAGATATTCAACCAGAATCCAGTGGTGAGGACCCTGTAAGTATGAACTCAACCTTGGGTCCAGCCATTCTGAAGAGGTCTGTTAAAAAATGTTTTATCTTGGATAACCCCTTTAATGCAAGTCAGGACAGGTCCTATCAAGAGAGCTGTTCTTTCTTAACTGTTCTCCAACCTGGCCAAGAGGACCTCCTTTACCAACTCAGAATTCTCTAAAAGGGTTATGAAAATGAGTTTTATAAACTGGATAACCCCTTTTATAGGTCATCTATGGCTTATGAATATATTGTGACATTGTGTCCTGCATCTCAGATGACCAGGCACATTAGAAATTCAGATATGTCTATGGGAAAAGCCCAACTGTCCTCCATTTCCCCAGCTGTCGGAGGAAAGCATTGGACAATTTCCATTTAAATCTGTTTTATTTTCTGTTTTAATTCCCTGGTAGATATGTAGCATAAGATCATTCAGCTATCAACAATTCTAAGTGTGTGGTCAGCTTCAGCTAAATAGCTATGACTAACCTGGAAGTTGGTAAGTAAGGCGATTCCGCTGTCCACTGCAGTCCTCCTTATGATAAAGTTATCACGCACATACTTTGTGTTGCTGTTTGGCAGGTTAATTACCATGTCAATGTTGCCTTCTTTGATCAATCTGTGCAGAGAACAGTAAGATGAGCCACAGCAAAAAAACAATAGTACAGATATATTTTTCCTATCCAAAATAAATCCTGGCTAAAAATACACAATAAAATACAGCGATACATTTCATCAGTAAGTTTTATCTTGGAGGCATTGAAAAAATTGTTTGCACATATAAGCAATCTTTACTGATGGTAGAGTAACATCATTTATGGATCCATATAATTCACTTTTTTCAAGACTTCTGTGTAAACACAACTCTGATACAGCAAGAATGGCAGGCTAACAAGCCTTATGGGAGCCACTTTAAAGGATTGCTGCCGTTCAGGCAATCATAGAAGCATACAAGCTTGTGCCATGGCAAATCTTTCAGAAATAATCTCTACTCAAGATGTTATCATCCAAACTTCACCTTCAAAGCCATCCCTTGTATTCTATCCCCTCATCGAACTGCCCATATTGGTCTTGCCACAATGTAACAAACTTCTAATTATATTCATGTGCCCACAGAGTGCTATGGTTATAAATGTGCCAACCAGAAAATTATCTGTATACAATGTGGTCACCCTGTTTCTACACATGGGTTAGAAAAAGATTAATCATGAATAATGATATACATGATATATCCAGTTAAACTGTAATTGGAAGAACATATGCACTCTTGCACAGAAATCGTAGCTTTTGGGAGTCTAGAACTTACTTGTAGATTGAGGGAGAGCTGGACTGTGCCTCCTGGGAAGGCCAAGCAACAGCAGTAGCAGGAACATCATTTGCATTCAGCCAATCAGCAGTGGCCTCAGTAGCATACAGCTATATATGAGGAGAGAAATCATATGAGATGTTTAGACTATTCATGGCATTTGGGGCATCAAGTATCCAATGCAAATGTGTTAAGTATGTCAATGTAATAAGAGTTAAATGTAGTACATATGTAACTGTATGTCTGTCCATCCATCCATTCTATTTTTTACTTTATCCTACTGATCGCGCTGCCTCTTTGCAGTTTTTTTAATCTATCTATTTATCTATCTATTATAAAGAAAAAAATAAGCAGCACTCCCCAGAAGATATCAGGTGCAATCCCTTTACAGATCACAGACTTTTATCCAAAAATTAAAAAAAAAATTGAAACAAGAGGCAGCACTCCAGTTCAAGTGAAAAAAAGTGGACTTCTTTATTCAAGCTTGGCAAAGGTTCCATTGAGTTGAGCTGAAGTGTTGCAGAAGCATATTTACCTATCTAGCTCTCTAGCTATCTTCTGTCTACCTACAGTATCTACAGTATCTTTTACCTATCTTCCTTCAGTATTTATGTCATCTAGATCTTATCCCTATATTTTTTGTCACATTATTTGAATATTTAAATATGAAAAATACAAGCTACGAGCAGTAAATTTGTAGTACACACATTTTAATTAGAAACACTAATGGAAACAGTAATGGAAGATCTTTTTCTACCTTGAATCCCTCCTCTTTAAGTTGCTGGGCTGTGCTGAGGAAGTGGGGACGGAATGAATGCTATGTTAAATAAAATAAGAGAAAAAAAATGCAGTAATACTGATTATATAGTGCACAAATCATATGGAAAAGTTCTTCATACTGCAACATTATGATCTAATTACTTCATTATAAACCTAATTTTAAAGTACTCTTAAATGGCGACTAACCTTTCAATAAATGTTTTATAAATCAATACTAGAGGTGAATAAAACACTTTGTAATATATTTTATAAGAGAAATATGCCCTTTTCTCCCTCTACCAGCTCATTCCTCCTCCCCTCCCCTCTCTATAGACTTCTATGGACAACATGTAGTTTGATCCTTCAGTAAGATAAAAGTCTTTCCCCAGATAGACTTAGCTTAACTAATAGCTGATTGCTGCTGAAGGTCTGGTTTCTGTAACCCACTTGGTTACCTGTTAACACTTTAGAAGCTACATAAAGTAATACATTTCACCTGCATTGACTATAACAGAGGAACTGTATAATCGATGACCATTTCATACATGTTCACTAGAGCAAGAGCCACTTTTTTGTGCAGCTCTCAACTGTGATCATGTTCCATGAATGGATCCCCTCTAAGATGAGCATATGTCTTAATAGGGTATATTGAGAGGGGTGGTCTTTAAAGGTGTTTTGTCTGGGATATATATATTGATGCTAAGTATCAGAATGGGGGGAGGGGTCTGACTCCCAGCACCCTTTCCAATCAGTTGTTTTACCAAGTACTGGAATCAGGCATTGGAAATACAAAACTCAATCCACTGTTTAGTGGCCATGCCTGGTTACTGCAACACTTCTCACATTCAATGTGGTGTGCTAGTGTATACTTAAAGGGAATCTGTCACCTTATTTTCACCTATATAACTAAAAGCAGTGCCTCACAGAAGATTGCAGACACATCCCAGACATACCTGTGTGCACTGTGTGTCTGTATTACATGTCCAGGAAAAGCACTTTTATTCTGCAGGAAAACAGCTCCCAAGTGCTCAGCTGAAAGTAAGTAAAAACAGCTTTCTCTCCCGACTCGATTTCTAACAGCTATATCTTCTGATATAGATATATATATATATATATATATATATATATATATATATATAAAATGCTTGATTTTTGTATCATTTGAAAGCTTGGAATGCCAGGTTTCAAACAAGGTCATATTCCTAGCTGGTACCAATCCCAAGATATGAGCAGCTAAAGCAGCCCTCCCCTCTTCAGTCTGGTTTGCTTTGGTCACTTGCAGCATCAGAGCTCGGCACTTGGGAGCTGTTTTCTTGCAGAATAAAAGTGCTTTTTCTGGTGAAAATGAGGTGATAGACTCCCTTTAAACTATGCTTAAGCAGGGTACTGGCTCTCCTAAAAGAGACCAGTCCTGTATGGAGACTTACTGGAGGTGCTCCATGGTATGGAGACTTATTGGCATTGAGAACCATCTCATAAGGTGGCTCTGGTGAGACAGTTTCATTGGAAGGTATTTCTTTGTATAGTACTTAAACTATAACTGTTACAGAAAAATGCCATAACGTTATCTAATACTAACCTGGATTCCAATCAAAATTCCCTTTTGGGGAAGTTTGAAGCCAGTGGAGATCATGGCCTTCAGGAAGGCAGAGTAGATGTTTTGTCCAAAGCAAGCCACCTGAATAGAGCACAATGGAACAAGGTTAAGCGAAGCATATGCTGCCTTTTAAAAACCTGTCATCAGATATGCACTATGTGGGGATGAGGGCAGTACAGTAAATATCCTGCTGATCAGGAAAAAGAGCTATTCCTTAAAGAGATGGTCTGATATTAATGATTACATTGAATTATTTAGAGAATAGGATGTTAAACAATTTTCTAATGTACATCTATTTAAAATGTTCTCACAGACCTTTATTATATCCACATAGTAGCCCCTGCCTAAAGAAAAAAAACTGGTATGGTCTGTTTTAGTCCTGTAAAATGCATCCATAAGAGAGCTGGATAGAACTAAACATGGTATCAGTTATATGAGCCGTCATGTGACCTTCGCAAGTATCATGTGACTAGAGATGAGCGAATCATGCAAAATTGTATTCGCCGAACATTTGCCGAACTTTTCCTAAGATTCGTATATTCGACGAATAGATTTGTTGAATTTGCGTACAAAATATACGTAATTATATGGCTTTTAGCATATATATATATATATATATATATATATATATGCTAAAAGCCATATAATTAGGTATATATTTTGTACGCAAATTCAACATATCTAAAATGACGCAGAAGTGATGCGTCACTGGCTTACCGAGCCTGAGCCAATCAGAGCAAGCCCTGCCCACTAGGTCAGGTGACCGCTTTCTTCCCAGGCTCTTGCGCACGATAAACGAACTAACAGTAAAATTTTGCTAATGAATTGAATTAGTACGCAACAGCGTATAGAGTAACTTATACGTAGCAATAGCGTATAATTTTTAGGACAACTATGTAGCGAAAGTGTACAAAGCCAAAGCGAATTACCTAATATTCGGATTCGCTTCGCAGCTAAAAATTTCCAAGATTCGATATGAATCAACGAATCGACAAATAGATTCGCTCATCTCTACATGTGACCTGGTTTTACGTTAATTGCCCAGATATCTAAAAGGCAGCAGCACCTCGTGCCTGTAAGTGTCTATATAGAAGCAGGTCTGTATGTGTTTTTTTTTTACATTAAACTTGATTAACAACATGACAACATCACCTAGAGACAGGCAAACTTTTTACAACATCACCTAGAGACAGGTTACCATGTATATACACACAGTAATGTAGTTACTGTAATAACCACAATAAAAATTATTATTCCAGTACTAGTCCTATTTAATTATCACATTTATGTGTCATGTGTGCTGTAACACTGTTGCTTACTGAATGTCAGAAATTACATGATGTGTAGGATGTCATATGACTGATGACATGTTTCAGTTGGGCCATGGATGCATTACACAGGTCAACTGCTTGATAAAAGAAGAAAGGTATGTATGCACATACTAGAAAACTGTATGTTTTCCTACTATATAAAAAATATGTTAGAAAAATAAAAAAATGGAATACCCCCTTAACAATCCAAAGTCGGGATAGGACAGTGTGCCTAACTTCAATATATTATCCATGAAGATATATGGCATTTCAAGCTTGTGATTTCCACTATGAAGTGTCTTCAAACCTCTACTCTAGGGATCAGCAACCTCCGGCACTCCAGCTGTTCTGAAACTACAACTCCCAGAATCCTCCTTTCACCTCTATGGGAGGTACAAGAACAGGCAAGTAAGTGTGCATTCTGGGAGTTGCAGTTTCAATGCAGCTGGAGTGCCGAAGGTTGCTGATCTCTGTGTTACTCACATTTCCCAATGACAACACTTCCTGTTCTGTTCCAGTGGTTCAGCCTTGTTAGGGGTAATTATGTGGATCTAAATTACCATCCACACCAATATCAATATCCTAGCTGGTTTGAAGAGTATTTAGATACATATTTAAAAGTCTGTGTGGATGATGATTCGAATCCATATGTGGAACCGCAGGCAGGAAGCACTGTGAAGGGGGGCACAAGAGCACAGGAGCAGAGGATAGATGGTTTGGGCAGGAAACATAATTCACGAGACCATTTAACTATGATTCCTCTAAGGAACTATTGTATACCAATTTGGATGCTCTTCTTTCATTCTGACTCTTTTGCCTTCTTAAATCAAACTTCACTTTTCTACCTTCAAGAAGGTGATTCTTCTACATCCCTTGTTGAGATCATTCATCCCTTAGTTGTACATTCCTTTCATATTCACTGCTTCCTTTATCCGAGTTTTAAGTTATTTACTAGGATTATATGTGATAGAAGTGTAGTGCTTTACTGTTCTTTGCTATTTATTCCAAATGCTTATTTGTTCAAATTCATTTTGTACTTTGAACCTTTGTGTCTGAATTTCTCCAATGCCAATAAAATGAAGCCACAAGAAAACTGAGAAAGGACCTCATGGTCTCTTGCTATTGCATAACTACGTAAATGTTTAGACATGTTAGGACTTTTAGTTGAGTAAGGGTATGTGTTTAATTGAATGCATTGGTAAATAATACTTACCAAGTCCACGTCCTGCGATGAGTTACCGCAAGCAGCTAGAGGCTCCAGGAGACAGCTGAATCTGGTGGCTGAACAAACAGACTCTTCCTCCTCTGATCCTCATTTCAGCTGCGGTCTGGCTAGATTTGGTTGCAGCGTTGGGTTGCCAGGCCAACTGGGACCAGCTGCCTATATAAATTATGTTATTAAGCTTTATCTAACGTCTGTTCTTGTGCAGTGTTGCTCTGTTCTTGCCCCCCCCCCCCCCGATTGACCTTGGGCTTGTTCTTGGATGACTCTCCTGCCTCACCATTTGGATGGATTGGGATCCGGTTCCATACATCCTATGTGTATATCCGTATACCCTATGTTTGAAATGTGTTCAATAAAATACATTGAATTTTGCATCAAACATAGGGTTCCATGGTTCTCTTGTCTGATATTTTTTGGTTTGAAGAATCCTTCCAGTGAGCATCGGTATGAAGAGTTGGTGTGCGGTACCACATATATTCATCTATATCCCCACTGAGAAACATAACAGTAAGTTAGAAACCTAACGTATTTTTCAAATAGTACAAATCTGTACCCCTTTGCACGCATAATTCAATAACAATCCTCAAAGTCAAATTTACCTCACCAGTAGATGCCATCTCACAACGCAGCACTGGATCAGCTCCCCTCAAGCGAGGCCAGGAGAACATTGGTGCCTGTTTAAAGAGAGTGTTCATGAGTATGAACAGAGAATAGTATTGCCTTTTAAATGTACCCCTCTTAGATGCTCACCTTGATGCCAACATAATCTGCAGGGATGATGGGGCTCTCTAACGTAGGGAGAGGACCCTCATCAATTTTTTCTCCAATCATGACTTTGGTGGCCACATCGATAAAGTCAACTCCCAAAGTCTTGGACACAAATGGGAAGGAGCGAGAGGCTCTCAGGTTGCATTCAATCACCTAATTGGTATGAAATCATCAATGTTAACAGATGGACATGTAGCATATACATTTACAACTGTAATAGTAAAGGTTCATATGAGTGATAGGTACTCTTAGAAAGCTGCCAAACCATTGACCTTTTGAATATAGTACAGGTGGGTCAACATGTATTGAGTATAATGATTCTATGATTTGTTCTGCCAAAGAAATATAATCAAAGAAATATAATTGCTTAGGAGCCGTACACAACAGCCTTTATGTCTGTCATCTGGAATATCCAACCAATTTCACACAAAATGATACTTGTGCTTCATAGAAACTACCACAACGATTTGAGTCTGTAATTTCGGTGCTCAGTTCGTGCACTTTCCTGTGTAATAAATGTACTTTCCAAAATAAAATGTATCCTTTGTCTAGAGCTGGAGTATGAATTAAAGTCAGCAATTTACTATCCATTCCAGAGCACTAATGGAACCTACTAACAATGTTGAAATTGAATGCTCTTTAAAATGTTATAGTGTCTTTTTGAAAACAAAAGCAGTGTTGAAATCAAATACGCTACATTGGTTGTTATATTGTATATTTCTGTTTAGACCAATGCAGATAATTATCTGTAAGTTGCCAACAAACAGGCAGGAAAAAAAATAGTCATCTGTCCATATAGTCCATGGTTAACAAGAGGCACCAAACTCTTAAGGTGTCCATACACCTTCAACAGCTGCTGGCTGGATGCTGCTTAAGCGGACGACTATCTCTCCCAACTCCTCTATATACTTACATGCTTGATTCAGAGTGTTTTCAGTGGGGTAAGAGGAGAACGACTCTGATAGAAACCTTTAGGGGCAGTTTATCTCAATGGAGAACAAAAGGATCAGGTACTTATACATTCAAAGTGCCTGATGCTTTTTCTCCTCCAACATCTTCTTCAGGGAAGAGTCAGTAGGTCCCCATATACAATAGATTGTTGGCTGATACCATCGAAAACAGCAGGTTCAGTTAGTCAATCGTCATTGACACTCCTCATTCAAACCCCATATTAGTACACACATCTGACACAACACAGAAGCTGTCTGTTTTATTCAGTGCAGATGCTGCTGTGATAACAGGATGTCATTCCTTAGCAGACATACACACAAATTGGGGGGAATTTACCATGAAGGTAATATTTGAAGTCAAAGGGGATCACTCAGCAAAGACTGAAGTTTAACTGCAGTCTTTGATAAGCTTTGCATTTCTGGAGGGTGCGCTTAATTTATTATGTGGTGCAGGTCAGGAATCATCATAAATTAGGTGCATCCTCTGGGAGCACATGCACCTAGATTTAAATCAACTCCAGCTCATGGGTGGAGAAGATTTTAATCACCATAAATGCTAGTGATGAGTACGGGGTAAAAATGAAGCATAATAAATGACTCCTAGTGGTTCTTGAGTCTGAATCTGAATACTTTGCTCCTAATTTATCATAGAAACATAGAAACATAGAAGATTGACGGCAGAAAAAGACCACCTGGTCCATCTAGTCTGCCCTTTTATTATCCTTTTATTGTTATCTTAGGATAGATACATGTTTATCCCAGGCATGTTTAAATTCAGTTACTGTGGATTTATCAACCACCTCTGCTGGAAGTTTGTTCCAAGCTTCTACTACTCTTTCAGTGAAGTAATATTTTCTAATGTTGTTCTTGATTTTTCCCCCAACTAACCTCAGATTGTGCCCCCTTGTTCTTGTGTTCAGTTTCTTATTAATAACCCTTCCCTCCTGAACTTTATTCAGTCCTTTAACATATTTAAAGGTTTCAATCATGTCCCCCCTTTCTCTTCTTTCCTCCAGACTATACATATGAAGAACTCGGAGTCTTTCTTGATAAGTTCTATGCTATCAAACATCGCATGTTGACTGATGCATTTTTAAACCTTGCACTTTTATCTAGAAATACTGCCTTGAATTCTTTAAAAAGTTTATGTGGTAAATCTGGAAAGAAAATCATTAATATAGGACTAAACTGGAGCGAGAGGTGTAAAAATGCAAAAATTTGCAAACTTTTTGTGAAAGTGACTCCAAAAATTGCAAAAGCCCTATTTTGCAACTTTTACAATTCTGGAGTGCGAGGTATGATAAATTTCCCTCAATGTAATTTCATTCATGGGTAACATTTATCCAAAATTTATCCATGTTCAATGTATCTTCTGACTTCAGCAAGGTGGAAGTACAGTGCTGCGGTAATCAAGTCTCTCCCTACTCTGCCTCATATTAAAATGAACCGAGTGTTCAGCCTGAAAATTAATGATGGTAGCAAGTCAAATAGTGCACTTGTAGTTTAAGAGTAGTTTCAGCAATTGAATTTACACACTGCAGTGCTCCTCAACTACAGTCCTCAGGGTCATGTTTTTAGGATTTCCTTAGTATTCAGCAGGTGATAGAATTAGTGTCAATGCATTAGGACTTACCACAGGTTTTCATCCTGAGGGATATTCTCAAATTATGACCGGCAGGTGGGCCCTGAGGACTGGAGTTGAGGAACACTGTCCTAAGAGACTTTTTGGTGGATACGCTGCAGGGAGGTTATTTTCCCTTCATCACTAGCCCAGGAAAAATAAGCAGTTAAGAGCAGTTTCTCCAACGTCAGATGATCAGAGGGGCTGAAAGCAGCAAGACCACCAATGATAGTCTGTATGCATGGCACCTGTTTTTCGCACAGCATAAACTGGTGTTGTATGAGTGTTGTATGTATATGCTTTTTTTGAATACACTGCCACTTTAAACACAACCATTTACAGAAAACAAACAAGCACCTATAGGATTCTGATCTATATCTAACACCAACGCACATAGTGACAGTTGACACATTCCCTTTGTGACAGCACCCTGGTATTATTGTATTATACAGTCTGGTAGGGGCTCATTTCTTATCAATGCCTTGTCAAGTTCCTCACAGAATGGTGATTGACAGATCAATAGTGTAGTGACGGAGCACAGAGAAGCTGGTATTATGTAGGCAGCCCACATACAGCCGTCTGCAGATACAGGAGGAGGAAGCCACATGGAACTAGATTGCTTTGTAAATTGAGATTATCCCACAAGACTTCCAGAACTCAGTAGTAAATGTTTTAGAACCTGAATATTATTTGGCTATCTAGTCTTATTAAATGAAAAGGAGTATGGTAATAATTCCAAATAAATGACTAACTGTGAAGATTGGTCCAGGACCTATGAATCTATTTATTGAATCATCCCAGAAGGTGGAATAAAAAAAGGGTTTCCTGCCAGCTAGAATTTGATTGGCAGCTATTTTCCTGTATTGTCCATATTGCTTCCTTTGCTGGCTTGATTCATTCTGTGTTCAGCTTTCTATTCTTCTGATCCATCAGAAGAATGGAAAAATGAAAAATAAAGGTAGGTTCACATCTGCAGCCTGCCGGACTTCGCTGTATCCGGCATTGCCGGATTCTACAGTTCACAGCCAGATGCCCCTTGGCCATAATGGGGTCCAACGGTGAGAGATCTAGCTGTTCTCCAGCATAAATGCTGGGTTTGGGCCAGACAAGAATCGTTGCATGTGACATTTTTTGTCTGGCCAGCAGCAGGCATTTGTGTCCCGCATGTGAATATAGCCAAACTGTCTTTTTTTGAGCATCAGTTATGATGGGTTTGCATCAGTTTGTGTCAGTTATGTCAGAGATCAGTTATTTTTGGCAGGAGAAAAAGTCCTGCAAGAAGTACTTCTCCAGATCATAACTGATGCTCAATAAAAGACAGATCAGTTATTTTTGGTGCAAACAAAACTGATTGTGCAAAATAACTGATGCTCAAAAAATGACTGATCAGTTATATTTCATTTTTCTGTTCTTCTGACGGATCAGAAGAATGGAGAGCTAAACGCAGATGTGAACCCGGCCTACCCAATTGCTTCTCCTGTAGCTTTAATTTTGTTCACACTGCAATTATGATGATGGATTAGTTATCAAATCTATCAAAACTATTCCAAAAATATCTCATTGACTTATTTCTGGTGTTTTTTACAGTAAAATGCACTGGCACCTAATATGGAGAAGTGCTGACAAAAGGGGATTACACAGATGACCAGACATAGGAAGTTTTCGCAGAAATCATTGTTCCTTTTACATCAGCCAGCTGCCCATGTCCTGGACAAAAGACACTCCCACACAACTTTCATCAACCATCAACTCTGATTCATGTGTGCAGATGATGATCATACACGAATATTGAAGTTACAGTGGTTTTGTCTGTGGAAACTGACCTAAACTGAGCATCTATGCATGTTCTTTTGGGGTATCTTGTGAGTTCGTACTGCACACTGAAGGTCCCCATACCATTAGGCTATTGCCAGCTAAACCACCGTTTTTGGCAGGACTGGCTGACAGTCTAATATGATGTTGGGGACATAAGGATCAGGTGCTTTGAATTATAATGCCTGAGGTGTCACTCTTGGGAGAATTTACCACTGTTTTAGGTACCAATTAGCAAACTTTTTATACTGTTTCTTTCTCTAGAGTCTTTTCATCATAACGTCATGTTCTTATATGAACATTATTGTGACCACTTAATTTTAACAATATAATGTGGATAATATTCAGAGGCAGATTAGCCATAGACCCTACAGGGAAATTTCCTTATGGGCCGATGCATCAGGGAGCCACCCAAGTCCACCTCACTGCCGCTGACCAGGTACATAATGAGCTCTCAACAGTAATTAATACTGTGAGAATCAGGTACTCATATACCCTGCCAGCAACCACACATGCCCTCCTGAATTCAACTGCTGTGGCCCACATCACACATCCTAAGCCCCTGCTCCATAGACAACTAGAGGAGGAGGACAGAAGATGATAGCTATTGATGGCCACCACAGAGGGACAGCTTTTGGGGCAGTATATTGTGCCATACTGTGTTATTTGGTTCTGCTGTGATAGTATTTTGCACCATGGTATAGTTGACCCCACCAACTTGTGTTGCCCCACTTTCTGTACCTGCCTACAGAATGGGGCCACTTTTATTTTTTTTTTTCCAGGGCCACTTTAAGTTCCCAGTCTGCCCTTGATTATATTAAACATGGCTGGTTGGAAGAGATCCTGGTCATGCCCAATCAGCTTAATTTAATAATTAAATGTGGCCAGACAGAAACAGTATGAGCAGATACACACAGTGCGACCTCCATGAGCTGCTGAAACCTCGCATACAGTCTGTGGCCAATTTTGTGGCTGATGTCTCAGTTTTACTGATAAAATGTCACGGTCATTGGCCACTCCATGTGGGTGAGATTTTGACTGTACGTGGATTGCAACGTGTATACCTACCTATTATATTTCCATACTAGTGATTATTCTTTAAATGGGTTTTGGTCCTAAAACTACATATATAGTTTTGAAGTTCCACCACCCATTATATCACTGTATGTACGACTTCATGGACTCACCAGAACATCATTTCCTCTGACAAGGAACTGCACATTGAAGGGTCCAGAAATGGCAAAAGCAGTTGCAATTTTCTTGGTTGCAATTTTCACCTGTAAATGACAGAAAAGAGATAAATATTCAAGTACCATCAGTACCGAGATAGATATTTTGATGGAATTCAGACACATAGCTCCAGTAGGCCCTATACATTAGATTTTAATAACCAGGTTGATTGAGGTGTAAATTCATCTTCTTTAAGGTTCCTGCAAAAGGTGATATTATAGCTCCATTTTGTAAAGAATTGCAATAGCTCTTCCATAGAGGTGCATGTAGGCTTTACTGTTCTTCCATATTCCTCCAATTTCGTACAGAGGCATACAAAGGTTTTCTTTACAGGATTACAAATTCAATGTAACAATGGTATACTCCATCGTATGCCACATATACGGTATATGGAGCTATTCTTACCTCCGAATATACATACAACAACCAAAAGAAATCTACAGTAGCAAGGGACTATGCTGTCTTTTGCTCACAATTCTGTATATCACACTATATATTAATAATGTTACAAAAGAATCGACAGCTCATCTACTTATCTTGTGTTGGGTTGTAGCCTAGAACTGTGGTTAGATTTTTGCTAGTTGGTACTGGAACTAATGTAAACTTTGGAGACAGCTTTTCATAGATACTAAAATGCAATGTTCTAGGATAGTTCGTTTCCTATCAGATTACTTTAAGCCATGTCTATATTTTGCACCCATGTTGTGGGCATAATGAGGTGTGTGCCACAGTTTTTTGGGGAAATTATGTTTTTGTTTTGTTTTTTGTTTTTTTACTGTAGTCTTAAAGTAACTGGTGTGAAGACCTCTGACGATCAGCTATTTGAGAAGGCCTTCTCACAGCTCATCAAGTACAGCACTATACATTGTATAGCGGCTGTGCTTTGTATTGCAGCCCAGCTCAATTCCTTTCTATGGGCCTGATCTGCGCCTAGGCCATGTGACCAATAAACGTGATGTCACATGGCCATACTAAGCTGCGAGAAGGCCACGGCACTACAGCGAGCACTGCTGCCTTCTCAAACAGTTGGACCCCCCCAATAAGATACCGATGACCTATCCAGGTCATCAGCTAAAAAAAATCCTGAAAAACCCCTTTAATGCTAACAGTATATAAGCAACATATACTTCAAAAAGATTTACACTGCAATGTTGCTGTTTATACAAAATAAATGTTTAAAATTTGCTCTTGTTTTGGAACGTAATCTCCAAATAAACTAGAATTTAGATTATCATAATTCCCGATGGTAACTATAATTTATATTGGCACGATTGTGTGTGTCTCACATTTTTAAAAGGCTGGTTTACAATTGCCAAGTACTTCTGTCATGGGTAAAGTCCAGAACATCTGTTAAAGTCAGTATACATCTGTTAGTTCCCCCTGTACATAATTGAAATGTCATTATTCCAGCCTTCACTCTGTGTGGCTAAGGGAAGTGAAATAAACAGTGATTGTTAAATGAAAAGCAGAGTAATATTGTCTTCTGCTGACCACAACATGGGGTAGATGACAGCAAACCATGAATGTGGGGAAGTCATTGAATGAATGCATCATCTTTGGAGAATAAAGGCTCAAAGATTAAGATTAACATTAAAGGGGTTTTCCAACTTTTTTTTACACTGATGACCTATCCTGAGGATAGGTCATCAGTATCTGATCGGTAGGGGTCTGACGACCGGACCCCTCCTTGGATCAGCTGTATAAGCAAGCTGCAAGGCTCCCCGGATCTCCAGAGAGCTCTGTGGCCTTCTCTCAGCTACATGTTGTCACATTGGTTTCATGGCCTAGACGCAGCTCAGTCCCATTCAACTGAATGTGGCTGAGAGCGATACCAAGCACAGCCGCTATACAATGTACGGCGCTGTGCTTGATGAGCACAAAGAAGGAAGCAGTGCTCACAGGAACGCCAGTAACTTCTCAAAACAGCTGATCAGTGGGGGTCCTGGGTTTCAGACCCCCACAATCAGATACTGATGACCTATCCTGAGAATTTCTATATAAAAACAGAGTAAAAAAAGGTAAATGTGGAGTATGTTTAATAAATTATAAAACTAGGGATTATTGTGGAATCTGAAGATATATAGGGAAACAAACAAATGATTGTTCATCATATAAGTATCATGCTGAACTTCAAAGGCTATTGAATTTTTTTATAATTGTACTTTACTTATTTTAGGCTAAGAATCATTTTTTTCAGTTCATCTTTATTAAAAATGTTAAGCCATTTTTGAGATACAAGGGTTAAAAATCAGTCAGTTTTCTTCAAATCCAGTCATCCGATGGCTCATGTGTAGCTCTTATCTCTGATCTCCTGACAGCTCATACACACTCATTATAGCTCAATTCTTATCAAACTGATAAGAATACGGCTCTTAAACAGGGGCCCCAAAATGAAGGAGAGTGCACCGCATGCTGTCCGTTCACTTCTATGGGAGTTCCGCTATTCATAAAAGTGAATGGAGAGCACACTGCGCAAGCGCAGACACCTCTCCATTCACCAATATGGGAGTTCCAGAAATAGCCGAGCCGATACTTGGCTATTTTCATCACTCCTATAAAAGTGAATAGAGGGTGGCCACGCTTGCACGTTGACCCTACTTTGGGGGCTCTGTTCTAGAGATAGGTGCAAGTCCCATATTCCCATATCTTGTTATATGCCAGCAATGTGTTAGATGGGTCAACCCTTTTAAAGAGTGAGGCTGGTGGGGCACCAGACTTTGGGCACCAAGAGAGGTTCTCCTACCCCTAGGTGCACAGTACAAATCTTTTCTACATAAAAACAGAGGTATGTGTCCACCACAATATAGCCCATTGAGTTCATGAATATCTAAACATCATTACATATTGTGACTTAGTTTGTTTTTATTTTTTATCACAAGGCAATATATGCCACCTCACCTTCTCAAGTGCCCCCTGGCTGATTGTCTGTGTGGGAATCATGAGGGTAGCATCTCCTGAATGAACTCCGGCATCCTCCACATGTTCTGAAATAGCATGGCAAATGACCTATACAAATGAAAATAATACAAATTAAAACCTGCCTCTTGGTTCATTATATACACCCTTGTGCGCAGTTGTCCAAATGGAAATCCAGAAGCTGCATTATCTCTCTCAGTCTACTTTCCCTAATGAGGCTTCAAAAACTGTAAGAATCCGTGTAATTACAAAACTGAAAATGTAGCAGTGCCATTTGGATAACTATGAGGAAACGATGCCTGGCTAGAAGTTAGCGAGCCGAAATGACAGAGCTGTTGACTGCAAGAACAATATT
Source organism: Rhinella marina (assembly GCA_900303285.1). Classification (NCBI taxonomy): domain Eukaryota; kingdom Metazoa; phylum Chordata; class Amphibia; order Anura; family Bufonidae; genus Rhinella; species Rhinella marina. The sequence goes on from ONZH01017940.1 coordinate 61,407, forward strand.
AACATGAGTCAGCTGATATATTGCAATGTCCTCCGTGTTCCAACTTCTAATACCAGCAAAAGTAAAAACTACAATTATGTTAAACACGTGGCAAGAGAGTAGATCACAAGAAGAAAAGTATTTTATTCCTGCATTACAAAGACATTGTCAGGAATCTCAACATGTCTGTTGTACGATATTCGTGTCAAGTCTGCGTGTATGGAATGCAAATCACAGAAGGTCAACTTCAATTAAGCAGTTCTTGTAAGGAATGCTGGACATGGCCATCTGTTGAGAGTCAGAATTTATTTTATGGCAATTAAACAAGTTATCCCCCAAAAAGTATTATTATGTAATGAATAAAGCATTTTAACTGAAGTATTATTAGTTTTTTATGTAAATTACTTTTTCATCTCTGGTAGCGCCTCCTGCTGTTCATGCTTCTGGTCCACCTTCTACTGTAAATTCTGTAGTAAACTAACATGCTGTGTATCTTTCCTGCTCGCTCCTTTCTCATCCCCTCAGTGCCATCATGGTGATCTCATAGTGAAGAAGGGCAGGGGAAGACTGACCATAGATCTTACAGGGAAATTTCCTGGTGGGCCAATGCCCAGGGGGCCGCCTGGGCCCTCCTCACAGCTGGCCAGTAGAAGTTTTCAGGGATGTATTTTGTGCTGCTGGCAGTCTTTTGTGATGGACTGAGGTATTTGGCTATGTTGGTTGTGGTATAATGTGCCACAATATGGTATTGTTGACCTTGCCTTGCATCAATTTGGACCCAACTACAAAATGGAGGCACTTTTAGTATTTTTTCCAGGGCCACTTTAAATTCCCAGTCCACCCCTGAGCAGGGGAAGTGGCTCAGATAACCATTCTTTAATTTTCCATACTTCTAAATTCATAGAAGTATATAGCTATATTTCTCTCTAGAATTGTGGGGAAATTACATAACATATTTCTCGGGGGCTATATGTGCACATAGATCCATGTGCTGTGCAGGTCTGCAGGGGAGGCATAATGGTGGTGTTGGAGAGGATAGAAGTAGTGTCAGTGGCTACGAGGCTGGTGGTAGTCCTCATAGTGACAATCCATTCCCCCAGGCCACACATGCAATAAGTGGAGGGGTGCAACCCCTCTTTTCTTTGGGGATTACCCTTAATCTTGGGACCTCCTGCCTGGTAGTGGCATGGCTGGCTGCGAATGGCTAGTGGGAAGCAAGATAGTAGAGCAGGTGCATAACCGGAGGATGGTGGAGGTGATGACCAGTCCGGCTTGACTATAACAAACAACAGTTTCTTCACTTGGAGATGAAGGGTGGCACAGTGCAAATATAAGTAGTAGGCAAAGATCTCAACTATTTCATTTGGCAGCCGTTTCCCAAAGGGATGTGCATAGGGTTAGGCGGTATGATAATCCCCTATAAATCTCTCTCTTGATATACCATGCAATCGTCTCAATTGACCAAAAGCCTGCAAGTCCTTCTTCAATATACAATGTCTTGAAAAAGTACCCCTTGAACTTTTCCACATTTTCATTTTCTTTTCACCTCGCACATACTTGCTACTTTGTGTTGCTCACATAAAATCCCAATAAAATACATTTAAGCTTGTGGGTGTAACATGAAAAAATGGGGAAATTTTCAAGGGGTATGAATAATTTTTCAAGGCACTACGTATGCAGTGTCCAACTGTGGGGTGCAGTCCTAGAAAGGATGTCCAATCCATCTCAGTAGTGTGGCGGGCACCAGAAGCAATTAACTCTAACCACGGGAAGTAAAGTCCAAAGTGGGCTTAGGCCTCTTTCACACGAGCGTGACGGATTAGGTCAGGGTGCGTTCAGGAAAACTTGCATCATTTTTCAAGCAAGTTCAGTGAGTTTTGTCTGCGATTGCATTCAGTTATTCATTTTTTTTCCGTGTGGGTGCAATGCGTTTTGATGCGTTTTTCACGCGCGATAAAAAACTGAAGGTTTACAAACAACATCTCTTAGCAACCATTAGTGAAAAACGCACTGCATCCGCACTTGCTTCAGGATGCAATGCGTTTTTCACTGAGGCCCCATTCACTTCTATGGAGCCAGGGCTGCGTGGAAAACGCAGAATATAGAATATGCTGCATTTTTCACGCAACGCAGAACTGATTGACGCATGTACACAGACCCATTGAAATGAATGGGTTAGGATTCAGTGCGGGTGCTATGCGTTCATGTCACGCATGCCCCGCGGAAAACTCGCTCGTGTGAAAGGGGCCTTAGTAGAGCAGGTGCCTTAGGCCCCTTTCACACGAGAGAGTTTTCCGCGCGGGTGCAATGCGTGACGTGAACGCATAGCACCCGCACTGAATCCTGACCCATTCATTTTAATGGGTCTGTGTACATGAGCGGGTTTTTTTTAACCCATCAGTTCTGCGTTGCGTGAAAAACGCAGCATGTTCTATATTCTACGTTTTCCACGCAGCCCTGGCTCCATAGAAGTGCGTTTTTCACTGATGGTTGCTAAGAGATGTTGTTTGTAAACCTTCAGTTTTTTATCACGCGTGAAAAACCCATCAAAACGCATTGCACCCGCGTGGAAAAAACTGAACAACTGTAATGCAATCGCAGACAGAACTCACTGAACTTGCTTGCAAAATGGTACAAGTTTTCCTGAACGCACCCTGAACGCATACTGACCTAATCCGTCACGCTTGTGTGAAAGAGGCCTTACTTTTCAGAAACAAGTACATACATCTTCACTTTGGCCTGTTCACCAGAAGACTCATTAACCAGGGGGGCAAGACCAGTCTACCACCCAATAACTATAAGGCTGCCAGTTAACTTTTTCCTTCCGATATACAGCTTTTGTGGATTGCAAAGTGCATAATAAAACCACATGAATCTTTTGCACCACTAATGGTGCATAGTTAGCATACATTAACAACGAACCATACAATTAGAATAAAAATTCTTTAGCAGTGATCCACTGGTTTTCTCCATATTTATGGGAAGAAGGAGTTAACAAGAGCTACTTGAAACGTGTTATAAGAGATGCATGATTGATGAGCTGCTACCCACCTACAAAAATGGAAGAAGCCACTCCAATTATACTCGTATGAGTAAAAAAATACCATACCAATTACCATAATATTAATAACTATTATTACACTGACCTGGCACATGTAATTTTCCAACTTTGTAACAGATTTTGCTGCAATTTTATGTTTGTCTGCTTTAACCCAATGTCAACCCCCGTAATCAAACTTACTATTACTATTGAATTGATCACTGTGTCTGAAATATTTCACTGATCCTTTTTTGGCACACAGCCCCATTTCTGCAAATGATTGAGCTATCGCAGCTGACGTCCCTGTGCAGTCCCTAGGACATACATGTAGGGTGCTATGAGGTAAAGAGGTTAAGTGAGCCAAGTTAAAATTTTTCTTAACGAATTGTCATTAGGCTAGCAGTTTGTACATCAGAACTGCTCTTTCTATTATAAAGGGCCACAGGAAGTTGCAACCAGTGTCAGACGTTTACTTGAGTACTAGCAGAAGGACCAGGCTTCGCCCGGGGAATATTTCATCTATTTAATTTAATGTTTGTGTGTGTCGTTTAAAGATATCAACAGTGACCTCTACACCCCGCCTCCTTAACAGTGACCTTCACAGCCTGCAACCCCTTTACACTGACCCCACCCCCACAGTGACCCGTCTCCTTAAAATGGGATCTCCACAGCAGCCCACCCCCTTAACTTTGACCTTCACAGCAGCTTGCCCCTTTAACAGTGAGTTCCACAGTACCTCACCCCCTTGAGAGTGACCTCCACAGGGGCCCGTCCCCTTAACAGTGACCTCTACAGCACCCACCCCTTAACACTGACCATAGGTTACAGCCCCCTCAACTGACCTCCACCATTCCTGGCCTTCTTGACAGAGACCTCCACAGTGACTGCCCCTTTAACAGTGACTGTTACAGTAGTCGTGCCATGGTAATATATGAGGTAACACAGTGGGTAGCAGTGGAAGAAAGCATCTTTTATTACTACTGAATGGTAAATATATGAAATTTACATTATATTAGGTAATGATTGATGATCAATTAGTCTAAAACATAAGTTATATTTATGGCAACCGGAATACCCCTTTAACAGTGCGATTCACAGTGCCCTGCCCCTTTAAAGCAGACCTACAGCAGTGAACTAAAATGGCTGGGTTGTTATGGAAACTGTGTGTGTGGAGACTACCAGCCTGCGAGCTTCTATTGGCTGATAAGGGTCATGTGACCAGGCTTCTAATGGCTAATGCATTTTTTGGGAATATTTCAGGAACGGTAAGTCCTGGAGAGCTGAGACCCAGTCTAAAACCTTCCTGGACACCTGATGTACCTGTGTGACAAATTTCGTAATTGTAGCTGCGACGGTACAGATTCCTTTAGCGGACATACACACATACATAGAATACATAGAATTAAAGAGGTTGTCTCACCTCAGACATTGGGACCCACGCCTATCTTTAGAACGGAGCCTGAAAGAGGGCACGCAGCACATCCATTTATTCCTATAGGAACGTCCAAAATAGCCAAGCCCTGGCTCGGCTATTTCTGTCAGCCCCATAGAAGTGAATGGAGTGGCGGCCACGCTTGAACAGTGCAATGGGACTGCCGAAACCAGCCGAATGCGTGCTGCATAAGGAATGAATGGAGAGGGACCGCTTGTGCCCTCCTTCACTTTGCAGGCTCCATTCTAAAGATAGGTGTGGGTCCTAGAGGTGGGACCCGCACCTATCAGACATTGGGGACATATCCTAGTAATATGGCTCTAATGTCTGTGGTTAGACAACCCCTTTTATAGCACCAATAATCCTCATTCCTCACACTACTAACTTGCAGGTAAAAAAAAACTAAGACATTGGGTAAAAACCACCCGCATAAACATAACCACTTACACGGCCTTCTTTGGCAACCGCATCCATCTCCACTTCTCGTGCTCCTTGAATGAACTTGGTGATCACTACTGGGTGTTCCTGTAAAGAGAATATTCAAATAAAGTTTATAAAATATAAATAAACTCGATATAAAATATAAGACAATATAACGCTCTTGCTAAAAACACTGAATAGAGTAGCAAGACTTTCCCTGGGAGAGCTGCCATCTTCTTTCTCAGATGTTCAGACAGTTGATCTTGTCAATCTCCTGTAGCTAAGAGCTTGCATCACTCACTGTAAGTCTTTCTCAGATCAAACCTGCTCCCACATAAATTCTTCTCTTCCTTCTAACCACCTTGAGAGTGTTTAAAGACACTTTCATCTTCTGAGTTAAAACTTCACAGGATGTTCTTTAAATACATAAAACCCCATAGTCATGCCACAGAGAGGCGTAATATGAAGACAAGGAACATTAACCTAAGAGCTGGCAAGATGTGAACATTTTGCTGCCAGTTGATTATGAATTATATATAACAGTTTTTGTCATGGCTATATCAGTCACACATCCTGAGCACTTCAAGGCACCTTCTAGTAACATATTAATTTATAATATTATTAAATTATAACTATATATATATATATATATATATATATATATATATATATACAGTCTCAATGATGATAAAATGCAGCTTATCCTAACAAAAACCTCTTCATACACCTCCATATGAAACTGGGGGCATACAGAGGCACAGTAAAGGACACATAGATTCCTATATGCAACATACCATGGCCCTTATACCATAATATGGTTGAGAACTTGATATGAACTCACCTGTGAGACTCGGGTGGCTTCAGCTAGGAAGCTCTTCAGTTCTTCATCTCCATATACCACATTCATTGCTGAACCACTACATACAAGAGAAATATATATTAAAAAGGGTTTTACTATATCATGGAACCTATGTAGTATTTGAGTATTTGGCTTTACCTGAGCACATAGGAAGGGCGCAGTAAGCATGGGTAGCCAACAGTCTTTGTGAACTGCAGAGCATCATCCTATCAGGGAAAAGAATGAAATTATGAATGATAGAGTCAGGTATTAGTTCCTATGAAGACTTATATGTAGCCAGTCAGTACATTATATTAGAAATCTTGGTGTTACCAGAGAGTTAACTGCTTTCCACGGTGCTTGGGCAATCTGAAGCTCATCCAGGACAGCAGAGAATATGGAACGGTCTTCAGCCCTATCAATCTGCAGCGGGCTGGTGCCCATGATCTTCACTCCGTTCTTGTATAGCGGCACCGCCAAATTGTTGGGGATCTGCCCTCCCACTGAGATGATGCAGCCATCACATTGCTAGGGATAAATAAAATAAGCATGCGTCATTGTAACATCTTTATTTTTTTCTTGATAAATACAAGATACAAAGGGGCACATTCATTAAGACTGACGTTTTAGATGCCGGTTGCCACTCCTGACATACTGGTTTTTGTAAATAATTTTACTGTTTGTGAAATAACAAGACTGGATCATCTTTTCTTAGAATTCTGTGTTGTGCTGTTCCTCTGTTACGCCTTCTGAAAAATTATACATTGACAACTGGGCGTTGCTATACAATGTGGTCAGCAGGACAAGACTGTGTCCTACACAAGATATAGAAGAATAGTCTAGCACTCTCCAGATTTAATGCAAAGTGAAAAGTGCTTTATTAGTGTAAAGATCATATGAGGTCTTCACATGAATATTTAATGAATTACATATCAAAGGTGCATACATATGTGCAGGTTGCAGACACTGGGACGTCTCAGTCCACCAGGAACTTAATCTCAAGAGCCGCTAAGGTGTGTAGAGAAGGAGTGCTTCCCAGCGCTTACATGTGAAGGCCCATGCATGTGGCAAGCCGCACATACATATCTACCTTTGATATGTGTTTCCCCAAATATTAACCGCATATGATTTTTGTACTAATAAAGTGGGTTTTTTTCCACTTTGCATTAAAGCTGGAGAGTGCTGGACTATTCTTCTGTATGTTAAGTGGAAATTTACTATATAGACCTCGCTTTTTTGGACTCTGAGTGCAACCTTCTATATTCTTATGTCTCTACACAGTCTTATATGTGATAACTGATTGGACAGTATCAGAGAGTATAGGGACACCCCCCAACTGGTAACACCCTGGTGTCAATTTATTCATAGATTCTCAGATCCTCTGAATAACAGAGGAACAGCACATTGCAGAGTTCTAAGTGCAGTACCCCAGTGTAGGGTGTATCTGCACATAAGCTTGTTCTTTAATGTTTTGTGATGTATTGCTTTACCATGTTATGTATTGCCACCAGTATAGTGTGTAAAGATGGCAAACCCAGGTTAACCACCCTGGCTCAGCCCTCAGTCAGAGGTTAGATGTGGGCTAGCTTTACCCCTAACCTTCAGTCTAGTCTAGAGTTTCGGATTGTTAGTAGAAAAGTTTCCTTCTTGGGCCTCAAGTTCCAGAGACTTTGCAACATCTTCAGAAAGGGAAAGACAGAAAGAGGGAAAAGTAGAACTGGGAATATGCCTGGCCAAGCATAGGAGTCAGTTAGGTAATCTGTGACTATAGCCATTCAGCCCTTACTGCAGTGGAATTATACTGTTTAGACATCATTCACACATGGACAAGTCCTGGCCAGACCTGTATCCTGCCGTGGACACTATAGCCATTATTGCCAGAGTACTATTGCCAGCCATAGATTCTACTGAGAGAGGCTAGGGAGCAGCGATGTGAAGACAGTCACTGTGATAGACTGATAGACAGGAACCATTACCACTCCCCTCCTCCACTCCACCTCCTGCCGAGCAGCTACATAACACTTGGTATTAACTAAGGCTACTTTCACACTAGCATTTAATTTTTCTGGTATTGAGTTCCGTCATAGGGGCTCAATTCCGGAAAAAATGCTTAAGTTTTGCCCCCATTCACTGTCAATGGGGAAAAAACTGAACTGAAGAGAACGGAATGCTCCTAAAAGCAACATGCTGTGGTTTGCTCTCCAGTCTGGGCATCCACACCAAGACGGATCTGGAATGTCCCCCAATGCAAGTCAATTGGGACGGATCCGTTCGGTGTAACACAATAGTAAACGGATCCATCCTCCTTTGACTTTCAATGGAGTTCAAGACGGATCCATCCCTTTACCTTTTCCCTGTCAGCTCCCTCCTCCCTCCAGCAGGAGGTGCTGTTGTGAAACTTACCACTGTGCACGCGGTTCTCCTCCTCGTCGCTGGGACAGGTCGGGAGCTGCAGGGAAAGGTAAGTTTAACCCCCCCCTCCTCCTCAACACAGTGTCTTACATGTGTGGGACCTGAGCGCGGTTCCGGCCCCACACGTGTACCTGCGGCAGCACGGATCCGGCGGCACCCTTCACCCGCTGGATCTGTGCTGCCGCAAGTGTGAAAGAGGTCTAAAACATACACATCAGGAAAGCTGGCAGGTCTTTAAGTTCAGGCTCATTTGCACAAAAGCAATGTATTATAGGTTTAAATAATAATTATCACTAAAGACTATTTTCTCTTTATGATGATTTTATATCTGACAATTATTCCCTTTCTTCTCTCAACATATTAACATTTATGTCATATTTATGACTTTTTGATCTCATAATTACACCATGTCTCACAGTTCTAACTTTCTTATAATTCTGGTTTATAAAGTTATAAATATTACATTTTACTTAGTAATTAAAGGGCTTTTCCAAGATTTTTATACTGATGACCTATCCTCTGTATAGGTCATCAGTATCTAATCGGTGGGGGTCCGAAACCTGGGACCTCCGCCGACCAGCTCTTTGAGAAGGTACCGGCGCTCCTGTGAGTCCTGCGGACTTCTCTGTGCTTTCCTAAGATAAGTGACAACACGTTCATGGGTCACATGGTCTAGGAGCAGCTCAGCCCCATTGAAGTGAATGGGGCTGTGCGTGATACCAGGCACAGCCGCTGTACAATGTACGGCGCTGGTAAGCTGCAAGAAGGCAGCGGTGCTCAAAGGAGCGCCAGTGCCTTAAGAAACAGCTGAATGGTGGGGTCTCAGGTGTCAGACCCCCCCCCAATCAGATACTGATGACCTATCCAGACCTATATATATATATATATATATATATATATATATATTTTATTATAATCTTCTTATTTGTGTGTCATGTTGATGATTATATAGCATGCATGATCTCTGAACACTATGGTCATGGGTTGTGATTATATGAAAGTTAGGACACAACTGGCCTTATGTTGGTCTGTGTATACATCATGTATCTGCTCAGGGTGTATAATATTTTTGGAGACTAATGAAATTACGTTTTCATGTTACCAGCATTTTAAGTGTCAATTTTAAACACAACCTGAGTTACTCACTTCTTGTTGGAATACATCCATAATTCTTTCCTGGGACAGCTCCTCAAAGTAAAGCTTGTCACATTCATCAAAATCTGTGCTAACAGTTTCAGGGTTGCAGTTCACCACCACGGTCTTCTTGCCGAGATCACGTAGTGTGCGGATGCTGGAAACTGCACACCAATCAAACTCGACACTGCTGCCTACACAATGCAGAAAGTCGGTGTAAACAGAAATTTTCATAAAAACACTTTAAAAAAACCCTTGTGAAGCAACTCAAAAGGATTGCTGAGGTTGAAAATGCAAGTAGTGTACCCCTACATCTAGGTGGCTCATAGGTTCCTTTAGTAGTGATATGTTTTAAGAGGTTGTTAAACTGTGGTACGTGTGCCACTTTCTTGGCACTGTTTGCACCAAAATTCTGATATACCTCATTCTAAGTACATTTTGTATTCAAATGGGCCAAAAAGATTAACTTTTTTCAAAATACTTGTCATTTCCTGGGTCACAGTTGTTCTAATGTTTTTGGTGGAAGAATTTGGTATGTTGGGATAGATTTCTGTCTCAGAAACAGAATTTCAGGACATATTTTTAGGCATGTGGTCCATTTTTGGTGCAAACTGGCCATACACATTAGTCTAAAGTTGTTCAAAATGAACGATTTCAACCAAATTTACATTTGTCAGTTGAAATTTAACAAAGGACGATCGTGTTAGCTGACCGATGACAGACCATAATATTTGGAAAAGAAGTCGGCCATGTTTAATATTTTTTTCCAATAGTTGGATGAAAGATTTTTCTTTCAAAGAAAGATTATTTGTGAATGAAAGAATGCTGCCAGAAACATCTTTTTACTATCGCTGGATTTCATTGAATGTGTATGGAAACTTTGGACAACTATAATGGCCAATATGGACTAAAGTGTGTCTGTGAAACGAAAGTTCACCAGATGTTTGTTTGTTCAACAGGTGTTCAACTATCAACTAATTTCTATCTAATGTGAATGGTCAGCTAAGCCAAAAATAGGTGGCATGAACCAGTCTAAAGATACACCAGAATTGTCATGATAAATTTGGCACATTTTCACTGTCTACATTTACTCTGTTTACAGGTTAGACAGGATTAGTAAATGTTGGCCAGTGTTCTGTCTTAACGTGAAGAGTTAACCTGCACAAATGCTTACACCACCTGCACATGCAGAGATGGTATGCTTAGCCAGATGTCTGTTCATAACTGTATCTCACCAGTGCTGAAAATGTGTCTCATTAAAGGTTGAGGAGCCCTAGACAATTATCTGTATAAATGGGAAATAGAACCCAAGGAGGAGAGCAGTTCACGAATCAGTAAGGTTAAAACTCTTTTGTCGGCAAGCGCAGATTATTCTAGTGTAAGAGCTATTTCACTTATTAAAAGTTAATGACTTATTTTTTGCCCGGAAACCTTATAATCGTTTGTATTATGATGTATTCCTTTTAAAACTACATCTAGGGCAGCAGATATTTTATTATATTCATTACAATACAGCTTATTAATTTGGGTAGGTACCAGTAACATGATGAGGTAGACCGCAAAGGCTACAATAAGTCACCATTTTCCATTGAATTTATTTCTTACACTTTCTCAGCTTAAAGCACAGATTAGATAAGGCTGGTGTTGCCCATAGTGCTCCTAATATGTCATGCCTAGTTTTGAAAAGGGCTTCGGATCAGTCGAGGCACTCGCTCATGAACAGAAGATAACTGGAAGCTCTTGGGCCTAAATGCGCATTCTGTACAATGGTCCCCTAATCGTCAAGGTTGATAAATGGTACTGGTGTCAGGCACCATGTTCCCAGTCCAACCACAACCTCTGTAGCCCCTATAATTATGCCCTGCTTTTCAACTAACTAAATTAACTAAGGCTGAGTTTACACTTCAGTTATTTGATCAGTTATTTCCATCAGTTATTGGGAGCCAAAACCAGTAGTGAAGCCTACACAGAGATAAGGTATAATGGAAATATCTGCACCTGTTGTGTTTTTTGGCTCACAATAACTGATGGAAATAACTGATCAAATAACTGAAGTGTGAAATAAGTTTAAACTATGTGTTTTTGTGCCTTCTGGGTACAGAACAAGGTGCTTGGTTGGCTGGGTACAACAAAGGCTTCTCATCTACTGTAGAAAACTAAGCACCCCGGCTTTTACTAACATGGGTCTAAAACCCTGAAACAACTTTCATGTAGATAGGTCTCTTTTTCCTTTTGGAGAAAGTTCTTGGTTTAGCTAATATCCTTCATCACGCTCCAAGGCTGGCTTGCTTAAGGGCTAGACATTGGGTTGAATTAGGGTAGCTAGGTCGCATTGTAGAGACACCTTTCTGTCTCTTAGAAGAGAGCTAATCAGTATATCTCTTCCCCCAGGCATTACTTCAGCTACTGACAAAGTGTTTAGGAAAAAAAGTACTGCAAGGCATAAAATAGAGTCCACAGGTTGTTTCCTGTGGTTCGACAGAAATTCCTCATTTACAGTTAGCGATACTTGGAGAGCTTCCAACACTAAGTGTAAAATCTGTTGCAAACTGATTTCATTAGTTATTTCTAATAATGCCACAGTCTTACATATGTCTTATAGTGCTGTGTTCTCCATTTGCAGTCCAATGTCTCAAATTCTATTTTTTTATTAACTGGTTATTATAGACATGAGAGTACGACAGGACTCAGACAGTACCTATATGATATGGGCCACAGCCTAGAACCATCATTCCATGATCATCAAACTTTATGTCATGTTCCTGGAGGGGAAATGAGTAAAAGCATTAACCATAGCAAAGACATATGGACCATAAAAATCAAGATTGAAGGGGACTCAGTAAAGCTTAGTAAATGTCTTGTCAAATCTTATGATTGCATCACATTTATATATAGTCAACCAAAAAGTGTAATGAAGGCCTACAGTATACATGTGACTATTAGGGCACCTTCACACGCTTTGGACTTTGTTGCAGAATTTTCTGCAACTTAATATCAGTTCCATTCATTTGAAATGGGCGGCAAGCACAAGGATTTCTGCGATCCTCATTCAGATGAATGGAAAAAAATTTCAGTCGTCGAAAATTCTGCAGCAAAATCCATAACGTGTGAAGACATCCTTATCCTTGTGGAAACCATGTGGACTTTTTTTACCCAATTAAACTTCTAGACACCTTCAATATCACAATCAAACAATTCTCAAAGAAGGTTACTCGAGCTTTGCAAGTGTTGCTTCTGCAGGTAAGACTGCTTTCACATCTGCGTTCTACTTTCTCTTCTCCTGCTCTGTTATAGGAGCACAAGAACGGAAAGTACATATTTGGCACATTTGGAACCAAATGGAGCCTACAAACCCCATAGACTATAATGGGGTCCATTAGGTTTCCGTTCAGGGGAAGTTTTTTGTAGCGAACACAAAAATCATGCTTGTGGAACTTTTGTCTCCACTAAAAAATTGACCCCTGAACGGAAACCTAATGGACTCCATTATAGTATATGGGATCCGTAGGCTCCATTATGTGACGAATCCGTCCTTACCATTCTTCTGCTCCTATCACAAGGCACAAGAATGGTAAGGGGAACACAGATGTGAAAGCAGCTTTAGAGCAATTTTGGCTATAGCCCATTTGGATAAAATGTATCAACAATGTATAAAATAGGGTATTTTGCCCCAAAAGTCCTTACTGGTCCCAGACTAACTGTCCTTTGAATGGATTATATGTATTTTTTGTAGACCTAGCAAAATACTAGTGCTCAGTCTATTTTACACAATATACAGTATAAATAATAGACTACTGATGTGAAAGCCAAAGCACCAGATCCCCCATAGTACCTGTCCATTGTAGGTGAGGTAGAGATAGTTTGTTATTGCAGGATATTCAGCAGCCAATGTATCAATCTGTAGAATGAAAATAGATACAATTTTAATTAAGACTGAAAGATTTAACTATATAATAGCGTTGGGTTCACTCAGTGGCCCCAACTATCACACCCCAAAAATGGATTAAAGGGATTTCCATCTGGTACGTTTATGGAATATCGATAGGTTATGCCATAACATGTGTGGACCCAAAATCTAAGACCTGTTCCTATCTGAAGGACAGAGCTCTGAACTGTTCGCTCTAAGCTTTGTTTTCTGGAATTGAAAGCAGTTGCGTCGCTCGTTAATCTTCGTTAGCATGTTGTTTTAACTCTCTCCCTTCTAGAGTCCACAGCTTAGAGGTAAATAGAGAGCAAGTGTGGCAACAACCGTTCACTGCTATGAGACTTCCAAAAATTCATCCCCTGAGGAAGCTTAAGGCAAAACGTATGTCGGGGCTGATGCTAGATTTTTATTACCTATTCCCCTGTTGGGCTAACTTCATGTATTGCTTCATTTATTACTCATATGGATTTATCCTGAGGAGTTGAATTTCACTTACTTACCAGTATCTAGTTTATTACCCCCACTTTATGATTGCACTACGCACTTTGTTACTTGTTAAATCTGGAAGTATATGCTACTTAAGGGATGTGCCATCTTTAAATATGTTGAACCCGACAGAGGGTTTTATTTCATGTTCATGTATTTCATGGTTTATTTCATGGTTTCTTCTTTTTGCTGTATATGTATGCCACTTACAGTATATGATTTATTTTAACATTATTTGATATGTACTAATAAAGCTTATGATTATTTTGGAATTTGATTGTGTTGTGGTGGTTTCTCTAATTGGGGTGATATATTTGCTATGAACCACTCACTGGCAATATAATGTGTTAAGCCATTTTTGGTTGGGGTGAAAATAGTCGGCTACATTGAATGGAGGGAGCATTGTATACGCGGCTTGCTTTCACTGCTATGGGACTTTAAAACAGCCATGCGCAATATTTTTATAATATTTTATATAATATATTGAGTCCTGAAGTAGTGAATGGAGAGGAGCAATGTGTTCTCCATTCACTGCAGGGCCCCATTTTTTAGATAGGAGAGTGTATAACACCTATCAAACATTTATGGCATATCCTATCAATATGCCATAAATGTCCTAGATAGGACAACCCCTTTAAAGGACTTTTTTGCCCATGAAAGACATAAAAGTAACATGTAGTCTATGGGAATTACAGGTCAAGTTCACACAGGGCATCTTGACACAGTGTTGGAATGCAGCAATGAAAAAAAATGTAAAAAAATGTAACCATGACTATTTCCGATTGAAAAATGCAAGCACCCACATGTATAAAACATGTGCACTACCTCAAAACAGGGTCATTGCAAAGTTTTAACACTGACAAATGTAAGGTTATGCACATGGGAAGGAATAATGCAAGTCACCAGTACATACTAAATGGTAAAACACTGGGTAACTCTGACATGGAAAAGGACCTAGGAATTTTAGTGAACAGCAAACTAAGCTGTAGAAACCAGTGTTAGACAGCTGCTGCCAAGGCCAATAAGATAATAGGTGGCATCAAAAGAGGCATAGATGCTCGTGATGAGAACATAGTCCTGCCACTTTACAAATCACTAGTCAGACCACACATGGAGTACTGTGTACAGTTCTGGGCTCCTGTGAACAACGCAGACATAGCAGAGCTGGAGAGGGTTCAGAGGAGGGCAACTAAAGTAATAACTGGAATGGGTGGACTACAGTACCCAGAAAGATTATCAAAATTAGGGTTATTTACTTTAGAAAAAAGACGACTGAGGGCAGATCTAATAACTATGTATAAATATATCAGGGGTCAGTATAGAGATCTCTCCCATCATCTATTTATCCCCAGGACTGTGACATCCTCTGCGTCTGGAGGAAAGAAGGTTTGTACACAAACATAGAAGAGGATTCTTTACTGTAAGAGCAGTGAAACTATGGAACTCTCTGCCTGAGGAGGTGGTGATGGTAAGTTCACTAAAAGAGTTCAAGAGAGGCCTGGATGTATTTCTGGAGGGTAACAATATTACAGGTTATAGTTACTAGAGCTGGGTCGTTGATCCAGGGAGTTATTCTGATTGCCTGATTGGAGTCAGGAAGGAATTTTTTCCCCTAAAGTGGAGAAAATTGGCTTCTACCTCACATGGTTTTTTGCCTTCCTCTGGATCAACTTGTAGGATAACAGGCCAAACTGGATGGACAGATGTCATTTTTTCGGCTTTAAAAACTATGTTACTATGTTACCATGTATGGACAGTTTAGAGTTAACACTTTGGCTTATCCCCTTAAGTTGCCAGGAGATGGGCCTGGGTCCACCCCCTGGTTAGTAAAGAGTCTAGTTGTGCTACAGTGAGGACCTACTTGTGCAAGCTCCTCAGAGCTAGGCCCGAGCTCAGAAAATCTTCATTTCTGAGACAATATACAGCCAAAGAAGCAGCATTATCAAAAAGTGCTCCACAGAGAAGACGTCAGAAGATCCAGAATCTGTAAGGCCATGCATTGGAGTCAAACATCAAAGTTTTGTGCACATTTATGGCAGAGACAGACTTTGCTGCTGTGAGAGGGAACATTGCTAACGCATCCTTCCACACTTGGAGATGCTTTGGCTATCTCTGTCTTAAATCTGCTCCCCTCAGCGCTGGAATTTGCAGAAAAGGACTTCTAAAGGATTTCTAAAGGACCTCATTGCATGCTACTACACTACTGTAAACTACTACAACCTCCATCGTTGATGCTGTCCATAGATTGCTATTGGGGAGGAATTGCACTGTGATTCTACTTGGAACAGTGCTTTGTCATTGTCAGATGTACTACTACTCCTCCTAGTATGCACATTAGTAAAGAGAGACTTATTATATTTATACCACCTGGCCGGCTAAATGACTTTACCATTCACCGGCCATTGCACCTGTTCTCCTGCCTTGCACCCAGACCAACACCTATCTTTAAAGGCACCCCAATTACCACCAGGCAGGAGCACAACACCATGGTGTACCCCGCAGACACTGCACAGCCCCAAGGAGAGATTGCTGTGATATGTGAGTACTACAACTACCTTCAGGGTCACAACCACCACTCCCACCCTGTAAGCATTTCTCAGCGGGCTGCTGCACGTGCATTTGTCTTGCATATTTGAGAATTTTTCTGTTGAAGCCAGTGGGGCCAAAAAAAACACGCAGGGAAGGAAGATGAAAAAGCATCAGGATCTCAAAAATGAATAATGCCTTGTCACACTTTGTAAATAGGAAATCCTAAATACCCCCTTGCTTGCAACAATCCCTTGGAGCAGTCTATATTTTATTGGTAAAATACACCAATGTGCTATATAAATGCCTGGTAAACCCCAGTTTATGTGAAATTTATAAATAGGTGCTAATTTTACAATTCTGCAAAGTCTTGAACACAAATTCTATTTTATTATGCCTATTTAATAAGGAAGAGCTATGACTGGGGTGGCATAAAATGCATTTACAACATGGATAGACTGTGGTGTAGTCACAATAATGTCACAATGATTTTAATAGAAACATTTTGGAGTTTATATAACAACGTGGGGCTGTAAATTATATGTTCATATGGTAAAATTATGTAATGGTCACTTTTTAATATGGTATTGTAAAGGCCAGCTATGGAATATGTTAGCACTATATAAATAATGATAATTCTAAATACTGTAGTAATAATAATGTCCCATTAAAAATAAACCGTATGCATAGCTTATTAATCGTGAAAGCACTGCTCTTCTAACACATGAAATAAAGATAAGCCATATAATATGAGCATAGTGAAGGGCCATAGATTACACTGTCTTGCCAGTGGCTAACCATCCAGCAATGAAAGAGTGCCGCATTAATTAGCTGAAACCAGGATTCTATTACCTCATGGCAAATGACAGGATCAAGTGTACAAATGCATCCGTGTTACAACGGCGCATACCAAGTAACTTCATTAAAATAGAGGAGCTTGCCATGAATGCAGAATTACGTTGGTAATGATGGGGCACTTAAAATAAAGTATTAGCCCATAAAACAATGTTAGCACCTCGGGAGATGGCTGCGAGGCTAGTTTTTTCGAGCCAGATGCTGCACGTTTAAACCAGGTCAGCTCCTGATGTTTCGTGATTACAGGTTTTTATATACTGTTTAATTGCCACTTCAGCGGAACGCCGCCGTTTCAATGGGAGCTCTCAAAGAGCAGTGTAGAAATTGCTTTGTGGGTGAAATAAAGGAATGATGAAAATGGAAAATGAAATTGCCTGACAAAAAGCAGGTTAATCTGTCAGATGATATAAAAATCTCAAGATTTTAATAGTAATATCATGCAGGACAGTGAGAAGTCTCCATTTGTGCTATTGGTTCAAACAATAAGAGAATCCTAGCAGGTACAGTAAGTTATAGTTTTATAAAGTTTACTCAGTGTCAAACTGTATGATGTGGACGTGGCAGCTGTGACCGGATGATGTATTTTGATAATAGACTTACACTTCCTGTTCTGTAGAGATCACTTTTCAGCAGTCATTTCATTATCATCACAGGCAGGATTGAGATGGAAGGTAACACCTCTGTATAGATAAACACAGAGTCCACCATTCACAATAGAGAATAGGTTAACTCAACTGGAACTGGAGTCTACATCAAGTCACCTGAGACATCATGTGGTGCAAAACACGACCAGATCAAAAGTAGGTGCAACTTCTTTATTGGGATCTCTTATGGTGACAATGCATTTTGGAGTTAAGAACTCGTTACAGAGATAAACAAAAAGCCTCATTCTCTCTGTTGGATTCTGTGGTGTCAGGCATCTCCCCATCCAAAATAGGTAATGGTCACAGCTTATCTACTACCCCTCCCTGCACAGTGACCTCTGCACAGTTCAGAGAATACCTAGAAAACTCTCTCATATAAGTCAATGAGTCCTCTCATTTAAACTGTTACCCTTAAAGGGTTGTGCCACTAATATAAATGTATCTCACCCAACAGATGTTATACCACTTTCTCCAAATACTATTGCACCTTGTGACAAATCAGCTTAGATATTTAGTTTCTGTAGGTTATGTCCTGCATTTAAGTGTTGTAATGTAGGACGTAGGAAATGTCACCGGTAAGAACAAGGGGTGTGATTAGTGTCACATCTCCTGCTGATGTCAGGTCACATCTCATCGCCCTAAGGCATGATAGGACAGTAGACCCATGACAAACCAGGAAGTAGGATTCAAGCATGGGGGATAAGAGAAAACTGTAAAAAAAAAAGGTAAATTTAAAAAAATATATATCCAAGATGAAATGAGAGCTAGAGTCATTGATGAAAATACACTTAAAGTAGTTTATGGCACAAGCTATTTGATCCTTTAGACTCCATGTCTTGTAGATATTTCAGGAATGCTAATACTTAGAAAATAAAGGACATGACTGGCCTTTCAGATTAATTGTTCGGTTTCTGAAGCCTTCTGTTTTACTACTGTCAAGAAGCTGTATTGATTATAGTTCAGAGAGATTAAAAACTAATGTATAAGAAATTCTTTTTTTTTCCTGATGACAAGCAGACGCTTCAAAGTATGGGCTCATGCACATGAGCGTGTGCAGTCAGTGCCCGTGCTGTGGACCGTAATTTGTGGTCCACAATGCACGGGCACTGACAGTGGGGCAGACGGTCCGCACCGCAAAAAAGTAGTGCTTGCGCTACTTTTTTGCGGTGCGGAGGCACGGCCAGAAACACCACGGAAGCGCACCGTAGTGCTTCCGTGGTGTTCCGATCCGTGCCTCGGCTTCGCATCTCCAGGATTGTGGACCCATTGAAGTGAATGGGTCCGCGATAAGTGATGCGGACTGCACACGGCCGGTGCCCATGTATTGCGGACTCGGCGTATGCGGGCCGCAATACGGACACGGGCCGGCACCGGTCGTGTACATGAGCCCTAAGACTGTGGTATCATGGCTCCTGTTTTATGCTGAAATCTTCCCCCATTTTAATATAGGTTTTTTAAATCTTTGAAATTCTAGGACACATCCAATTTGTCCTATTCAATTCTAGTGTGTAAATGTTTTAATGTTGTGTTAATGTCATCTGTCTTCACAGGGTTGCAATGTAAGACATTTGTTTTTGTTTTTAATAACGTCCTCAACATCTATCATGGCAGATGACCTGTAGTCCTGCCATGGGACCTTTTATGCAGTGCAATAAACTTGTATAAACATATTAATTGTTTACTGTCATTTTGCGTGTACTGTATCTTTGAATTCTGGAGTACTTGTTGCAAATTTTATAACTGCAAAAGTTGCTTGTGGTTATGCCACACCTGGTCTCCTTTACCCTTAGCCTCATAGTCCTACCTTGGCTTGTCTCTATAGCAAGTATCCTACCCGTATGTATAATAGAGGCTCTCTTTCTGAGGATTATTTTTTAATTTAGAGACCTTTATTCCTTATCTGCACCCTGTATTGCTTGTCGTCCAAGTCTATGCGCATATATCTAAATTAATAACAAATATTACTATGCGGCTGTATGACTGAAATGACAGCAAGTTCCATGGTGGACAGTCATATTCAAAGCATCCACAGAGTGCAGACCCCCATCTATTTGTTTTACTGTATTTACTTATTTCTGTTTTTTTTTTTTGTTTGTTTGTTTTTTTGTTTATTTCTTTTCTGTTTTGCAATGCTAGTATGACACATGCAGAAGACTTTGAAGAAGTTAAGGTGCTCATATACATTAGATCATACTGATTGGGAACTTAGATTGTGAGTCTCGTTGAGGACAGCTTGATGCTAATGCCTGTAAAGTGCTGCGGAATATAGCAGCACTATATAAATGCTTAAATTAAATAAATAAAAATTAAATTAAAAAATTTGATAAACGCTTGCCAAATCTGCCTATTTCAACAGGAACAGCTAAGCATCCAATGTGTATGGTGATGTCTTGACTCCAAAAAAACTATTGGTCATGTTGGATTTCAACACGTTGGATCATCTGTTCTCAGAGGAGATAAGCCGATTGTTTCTTCTCTCTCCATTGGCACTTGTTTGGCGTAAGGACACCTTTAAGGACATTTTATACCGACAGATGATAAAGCCAATTAGCCCGTGTAAATGTCCAGGCAATCAGCAAACAAATGAGCCAGTGCTTGTTTTGTCAGCTGATCGAATCTTTTATGCTCAGTGGCCAGCAGTATGTCTCTATGTAAAAGGGGATTGTGCTGCCGACATAATGCAAAGAATTTGGGGCACAAATTACCATAATATATATTGTCACGAGTCTACTATGGATACAGGATACCATTTGGTTCACTTCCAGTTTGCACACTTGAAAAATACCACGCATGCAGGAAGGTTAGAGAAATTCTTCCAGCTATATTTTCCCATATATACCAAATATATATTCCAACTATATAAATCTGAGATTTATATTAAGAGGATAGGGATTAATGATCAATTATTTCTTCGGGCCCACTATTCCGTAATGTCTGCCAGTTTAACCGCTATCAACTGCAACACTGTGTGTATTTAATTTTTATTTATTTATTTTATTATTTTTATTATATTTCTTTTTATATATTATATGTATTATATTTATTATTTATTATCTTTATTCTTCATCTTTGCTCCTCTGTAGAAAATGGCAACCGTGCTTTACTGTTACATACCTGAGAATTGTAATGGGAAGTGTACATACCTGCTTGACCCATGGCTTGACGTTCTTGTTCTGCCTCAGCTCTCTGGTTTGAGATTCCGTCAGCCCCAGACACTTTCCAATATACCGATCGGAGAACCCAATTTGCTTGGCACGACGCAATGTCTCTTCTGGTACAGATTCACTACAGCAAAACATAAATCAAGCCTTCAGACTATATTCAATAAAATCAAGCACAGTGTACTCCTCAATGGCCTTAAAAGGGGATGTCCAGCATTGGGGTAGATTATTGCTAAGGCCAGCCATTGGCTGTAGCTGCATATGTGACTCCATCTTTCTGGAAGTTTCTAGGATGGGTACCAGTAGACCAGTAATGGGAGGTCAGGCAGCTGGAACAGAGCGGTGGGGTGCAGGTGAGTAGATTTTTTCACAAAAATGTCCCAAACCTGACAACTCCAACAACCACTGTATAGATTAATCATAATGTAAATATGAAGTGTATATTTTATCATTAAATTGAATATAATATACCATATATAATGGATAGTTTCACTATTTTACAAGCAAGGCAGCTTTTATTAATTTATTTCAGGCATGCTTGATGTTTGCTTTAGATTTCACCCTGCTCTTCTTTGAAAGTTCCTGCACTCCTTGCATGCCGTGTTCAATAATACATGATAAAAGGATGAATAAAATTCCTCTTAATGAGTAAGTTTTCACCTGTCAGAAGGAGCAGAGGGAGCGCAAGGAGGCACTGGGCGCACGCGTGACGCATCCCAATGACCCAGACGCAAATCAGTGTCCCTCACGCCTCCTTGTCCTTTTCATCGCCTGGATTTGTGACAAGGCTAATCATCCAAAAAGGGTACATAGGCCATGGTACAATGTACGCCTGGAAACATCCAACGGAGACGTCTTTCAGCTTTAAACAAACATCACTGAAGACATTTCATGCCCAGCCTTAAATACTCAGAAATATATCAATTATACATCTTATGCAGATACGTCTCGGCAAGCTTCAAGAAATAAACTTTGATATTGTAGAACGTATGCGGACTGGACAATTAGGGCTCAATTAGAGTTTGCAAATGGCTATTCCATCAATGGAAAACATTTGATCAGAGATCATCATCATGATATAGGTGGTCTGGTTTGTGTAACGGGAGTAATAGTATTTTATTTTCATTTATTTTATTTTTATTTATTTTACACATTTAAAAGACGATTTTTTTGATGAACAAGTCTATATAAATGAATGAGAAAAATTACTGGAATTGATTAACAAAATAACTAAAAATGTTGTTCAGCTGCATATATATTTATTCCATATAGTGGTGGTATGACTGATCTGTCAGTCAGGTCTAATAAGCATTCAATCATATTGTGCCTCATGTTGCTTTTTAGAGAACAGATGAAGGATATTCCCTGTTCCAAGAGATTGTCCAATTTGGACAATGCTAGTTTGTTAGAAGCGTCCCTCAACAATATCCTGATCACAGGGTGCACTTTTGCCCTGCCATAGTACCCTTAATGCAACCATAAATAGGCTTGTATCAATGTATTAATGGAGTGTACACCTTGGTGAATAATAGTTTGCAAATGTCTCATTTTTTGAAGGACCCACAGAATACATGGACTCATGTAGTTTACAGTACAGTTTGACCCCAATATGGTGTATAGATATGGTATATCTATGGTGGATCTAGGAGGAACCCAGCACAAGTTAGCACACCTCAATCTTATCTGGTGAACTTGACACCTATTTGGATATAGATTAACTATATAAACGATAAGGGGTTCGCGAGAGACTTTAGGGAAGGCACTATTTTTGACTTTTTGAAAAATAAATCAAAAACACAGGAAAGTGAGACGGATCAGTCCTCTACAGATTACGAGACTGAATCTGACGCTACAAGTGACAAGTCCCTGACAAGTAGGAGGGGGAGAGGTAGAGGTAGGGGTCGAGGACGGCAATCAAGCCGTGGTCAGAGGGGTAGAGGGAATAGAGAACAGAGCGCGGTTGGTTTTTTAGGAATATCACCCCCGTCAACAGAGTATCAGTTGAGAAACAGGAAGGATCCATAGGGAGAGGTGATCACAGTAATTCAGTCAGAGACCAACTTCAAGTTCTCAATTTTTCCAAACGTACCCTGACCCCGTCTGAAATGTCAGTTTTAAAGAAAGGCCTGTCCTTTGTCCCTAGTTCAAAATATAACCCCTTCCTATGGGTAAAGGACATCAACTTATTTGTAAGAAAACTCAAATGGAAGAGATTCTTCCTGACGCATAATAAAGAACAATGCGAACAATTGGGAATAGATTTGGACGAACTCCCAGATGTCCAATTACTATCAGAAATGTGGGAGGAAGGTCAAAGGGACTTGGGGACAGGTCCATTTACGGATTTGAGGCCGATCTCTAGAAAAAATCCCCCTCCACAGGGCTATTCAGCGTTGGATGCCTTTCTCACTTTAGTTACAGATAAACTAAGATCACTGGACATAGGCGGACAGGGTAGGCAAAATTTGTCACTAGATGAGATGACAGCCCTTGATACACTACAACATGACAATAATATCGTCATTAAACCATCCGATAAGGGTGGGAATCTGGTGGTCTTGGAGAGCCTGGCATACCGAGATATGTGCATGCGCATTTTACAAGATAAATCCTGCTATGCCAAATTAGAAGCCAATCCACTTCTACAATATAAGAGTGAGTTGACCGTGTTGTTGAATACAGCATTAAAACAGAAACTAATTGATAAAGTGGAATTGGCATTCTTACTCCCAGAACATCCAGTGATGCCAGTATTCTACAGCCTCCCTAAGGTCCACAAAGGCACCAACCCCTTGAAGGGACGTCCCATAGTCTCAGGTGTTGGTAGCCTTACTGAAAAGATCAGTGTATATGTGGATAGGATTTTAAGACCTTTTGTCATCACCTTACCGTCCTATGTGCGTGACACTATGGACGTGCTGGGACGGTTAAATGATGTACATTGTGAGGAGGGCACTATACTGGCGAGCTTGGATGTGGAGGCCCTCTACAGCTCCATCCCGCATGATCGGGGATGTGAAGCTGTGAGGGCCTTCCTTGAAGCACGGGGTACTCATTATGGTTTACATAATGAATTTGTGATCCAATTGTTGCAGTTCATTTTGAACCGTAACATCTTCTTGTTTGATCGCCGCATCTACCACCAGCTCAGGGGGGTGGCAATGGGGAGCCCATGTGCCCCCACATTTGCTAACCTCTACCTGGGCTGGTGGGAGCGGGAGGTTGTCTTCAATGACGACATGGATCGATGGACCTCGTCCATTTTATTATGGATGAGGTTCATCGACGATGTGTTTGTACTTTGGAAGGGTACTCAGTCGGACTTCCAAAGATTTGTGTCGGTCCTGAATGTCAACGAAATGGGACTGTTCTTCACCAGTGAGACTAGTATGACGAGTCTCACTTTCTTAGACATTGTTATAAGCATAGATGCCTCCCGCATGATTACTACTAAGATGTACAGAAAGCCCACATCCACGAATACACTGCTGGCATGGGATAGTGACCACCCACGAGCCCTTAGGGAGGGTATCCCTAAGGGTCAATACCTAAGGGCACGTCGCAATTGTTCCAAGTGGTCTGATTTTCAACATGCGGCAGGTGACCTCCGACGGAGGTTCTTGGATAGGGGTTATCCATCGAGCTGTCTTTCAAAGGCATTTCAGCATGCGGCTGCTTGCAATAGGGAAAGGTTATTGATTCCTAAGGCAAAAGGATTGGTGAGGGAAGAGATGCCCCGCATTATTGGGACATTTGATGTAGCCCACAAACAGGTCCGCCAGGTTATCAATGAGTGCTGGAGTGTCCTTCAGTCTGACCCCGATGTGGGTGACATTGATTGGCGACTATTCCGGCCATTACATACAGGAGAAGCGGTAACATTCGAGATAGACTGGTTCATAGTCTCTTTAATACTCCCGTGGCAGAAACATGGTTATCTAGGAAGAGACCGAGTGGCACATTTCCCTGTAGTGGATGTGTCGCATGCCCCGCCATTAAGAGAGGTAAACAGGTGGTGAGCTCCCAGACTGGTCGGAGTTACACGATCCGTACATTTATAAATTGTAGAACTGTCGGAGTCGTGTACCTAGCCACATGTCTTTGCTCCTTGCAATATGTTGGTAAGACCAAGAGAGAATTTAGGAGAAGGGTGGGCGAGCACCTATGTGACATTAATAACTGTGCTGACACCCCGATAGCATTACATGTTCAGGATAAACATACTGGACAAAAAGATTGTGTGACCTTCCAAGGTATTGAACATGTAAAGGCACCAGTACGTGGGGGGGATATTGATAACCTGCTACTTCGCAAAGAGGCTCATTGGATCTTTACCCTGAAGACCCTAAAACCCTTTGGACTTAATGATCAGTTGTCCTATACCTGTTTTATTTGAATCGTTATATGAGCCATTGTTGACTCCTCTAGGATTATTGTTTTGTTTTTTGTAGTAGCCATTATAATAATTGTTCCTTTCTAAATACTTAGACCCGAGTCATAGTTACTGTGTATTACTCACCCGATTTTATGTATAGCCGCCGATACAGGTCACTTTAACAAAGTTAATTTGCATCCTCCCGTGCCGCAACAATGTATGAGGGACGAACATGATGAGTCTCCCTGGTTCAGCCAGGGATTGGCCATGCCGTCCGGGTCCGGCCCAGGGGGGAGGAGCTTAATCCTTTTAAACACCGGAATGTTTGGCGCGCGTCACGGCCGCCATAGTGCCGGGTACTATACACGCTGTTGCACATCACTTAGGTGCGCAGCGTGCCACTACAGTAGGCAGGGAACCACTTGCTAAATTGCGACTGAACAGGCTCCTGATGACAGTCACGTTATATGTGACATAGAAACGCGTTGAGCCGCAGCGCAACTGGTTTTCTTTACCGTGCTACTAATGTACCGTTTTAGGCAGGGGATACTGTATGTTGTTGGTGGTGGTATACTGGGGGATTAGGTGGCCAATATTGGGGTTTACACCCCTAGTAGTGTACCTGGGGTCCCCGTATGGCCCGAACTTGTACCTGTTAAATATGACAGGATAGGTCATCCAGTTACACACTGACTAACATCCCTGTATAGTATCTGTAGTGTGGCTTACAGAAATAATATTAGCCACATACACGGCACACTTGTTTGTTAGTGGGGGTAATGCCATATAGCTAGTCAGGTACATATGTTGGCTATCCCTGACCATGTGGCATTTCCCCTATAGCCTGAAATGGTGTTTGGTGTTTTAATACAATATTATCAATAAAGTAGTTTTTTAGCGATTTTCTCAGGCAGTTAACCTATTTGGATATAGTCATATACATGAGTTAACTGTAGACCAACCACTGGTTGACCAACAACTTTCTCCTTCCAACTTCACCATATACATGCAGGCTTGGCAGAGCGTGCGTGTTTTATTTTTATTGAGGATAGGCATTGGCAGACAGGGAACTTAAAGTGGTCCTGGAAAAAATTAAAAATGGCCCCATGTTGGTAGGTGGGTCTAAATTGACAGAAGGTAGAGCCAACAAAAGTAGAAGAGGCCAATACAAGTAGGTGGAGCCAGCAAAACCATTTTGCACCATAAAATACCACCCCTGCAGAACCAAAAAACAGTACAAAATACTTCTCTAGAAGATGCCGCACTGTGATGGCCATGTTCTGTCCTTCTACCCCAGTTGTCTTAGGATGGCAATACAGTTGAATTTAAATGTCAGGAGGGCATCTGTAGTCATCAGCCAGGTACAGAAGTTCTTGACGCTTCCAGCTCTAGGAGCATCAGATCAGTACTTACTTGGCTGGTGGCCATAAGGAGGGCTCAGTTGGCCCCTTGGGCATCGGCCCACCAGGAAGTTTCCCTGTAGGTTCTATGGCCAGTCTTCCCATGAGGATAGGGAAATAGGTCACTGCCAGACAGCTTATATACCACAGGAACAGAAGATCAAAGATCTTGTAATTCAACATGACCAATTCCTCTTTCCCCTCTGCTGTTCAGAGCCAGTCGAGAAGCACCATTCACATTAAATTGTCTAATGATCCTGTGACTCCTCAAATTAACAAGCCATTCTCACTCAGAGCCTGGTACTCACTGATTTGTGAATTATTTTCTATATGAACCACCCTGTCTGATATCAATTCTCACTCCAAGGTCACAAACTGATGTTTTTTTCTCCATTCTTGTGTTGGGTCAACAAGTGAATTTTATGATCTATACACTGTTAGTTCTGGCAGCTTCATATGCCTTCAAGCATACTGTGATTTTAAAGTACAAGAAATATGGATGGTCTTTATGAAAACTAAAATGATTTTGACTTTGAAGTATAGTATGGAATATGATTTTCACTGTATTCAATCTATTGCCATGTCTACTGTACAGAAGACTTATTTTAAATAATTGTAGACAGTCGGGTAATTGATTACCATATACAAAATAAAGTCCAATGCTCTCCAAATATAAATGTTCTATTGCCGACTGGTATCTGAGCCTGTAATGCCCCCTTGTGGTCTGATAAAAAGTGAAACAGCCAAGTACTCATGATCATAGCAAATGCAACAAGAGAAGCTGAGCAAAATCTCGTAAACTGTGGAAGGTCAAAGGGAGTCAGCAAACCGCTAAGAATAATATACAGCCAGGCGCACAGATTTACTGCTATCTATTCGTCTGCTTTTTATATGGACACTAAAAGACACCCTCAGATTTATGAACAAATTATCGTCACCTTAAATGGAGGGAGAAGGGGAAAAATGCAGAGCTGGAGGGACATAAGGGGAGAACAATGTACAAGCTGTCATATTGGTTTGATATAAAAAAAGACAACCCAATACTGAGCAAGCGCTTAATTCTATGGTGCAATACTGCCTTCATTTGTATGGCAGTGAAGTTTGAATATGTCTCTCCACCATGATGCCAAAATTTGGGGACTATGAGAATATCTATAAAAATTATGAAATGCCATTGTTCCCTGTGCTAAGCTAACTTGTATTGCAGGGTTAAAAGTGGGAATGGTTGGCATTAGAGACAAGCAAGCTTTTGGAAAATTCAATTTGGCTGCTTCACCGAATTATAAAGAAAAATTATTTCATGACGAACTACTTCACACAAAGCACATTTTTTTGTAAGTAACGTTGTGATAAGGGAGTTGTGATAGCTCCGCTCCCCATCATTGTACCCCTGAGATGCCGTGTTCATACATGATCACAGAATCTGAGAGTAATGATACAGTTTAAAATTAACAGAAAAAAAATTAAATCATACTTACCTCCTCCATTTGATCACGACAGGCCGGTCGCTGCCATCTTGCTTGAAGATCTTGCACTAAATTTTGCGCGGCACGAGATGACCACGTTATGCCAGCCGGTGTGGTGACGTCATACGTCACCACGCACAGGATTTCAGCCAAGATCTTTAATCAAGATGTCGGCGGTCGGCCCGTCGCGAGCAAAAGGAGGAGGTAAGTATCATTTTATTTTGTTATTTACACTATTTCAGGTTAAATCGATTCGCCACCACAAAGCACAATTCGGATTCGCTCATCTCTAATTGACATCTATTTCTTGGAAACATGACTTAGTAAGGTAGGGGTGGGACCTAGGCCCTGATGCTAGATAGGACACAAAAACACATAAGAATGAATGATTATGAGACCCCCTTTGTGGAATACAAGCAATGTAGAATAGTATACGAGTATATGAGATGGATGGCTCACTTTATGATTTGTTTGTATTTTCATTTCCGTTGCCCTTTCCATTGACACATTGTAACACACAGTGGTAGAGGAATGTTACAGAAACATTCCCAATAACAGCTAGAAATAGCTCGAAGCAAAGCTGTAATCACTTGCTTTAAAAACATTATTTTATTGGACTCGAGTACGCATTATCTCTTTCTGATCTCTGGAAAGCAGATGCTGCCTTTGTCTGTAGCACATTTCGAAAGATTTTTTATGTTCATGTAATGAAATGTATGAAGATGGTACCCGAAATACTGGGCATCCAACAACTTCCACAGCTCGGTGGCTGCGCTGCCTGCTTATCTCATTTTTATCACACCGGCCAGTATTAATCTTTCCGTCTGCCAAGCGCTGATGAGGTTAAGTAAATTATTTGTGCTTTTGCAGTAAATCAGCGCAGGCGGTTTTGTCTACTACCACCAATTCTAAAGACCCTGCCACCTGTTCCTGCATCTGCTTACTGTACCCAATGGAAGAAAAACGTATTTTAACAGGATTAGGATGTTGGAGGTGTGCCTTGCTTCTAGCATAGTCTAGCCTTTCTCTCAATCAAATAGTCTAGTTCTTTATCATCTGTTTCCAGCATCAACATGCAAATTTATTTATTTATTTTTTTGCTTAAAAGGCAATATCTTACTTGGCGCCACATTAAGCTAATTATGATTAGCTTACATAGAATATCCCATAGACCATTGTTTTTATGTAAGGTAGTTTGTCACCAAATGATAACACTTCTGGATTTTAGAGAACAAAATACCTAAAAATAATATTATTTTTTAGATAATTATGACTTAGCTGTATTGTAAGTATTAGACAGATTTCTTTAGAGAAAAACCATCTTTTTGATTTTGCATGAGGGATACACTGTATTAGGCCCTTGTGCTTCAAAAGAGTTCATATTCTTGGTTCAGGGGCAAAGTTTACCCAGCGAGTAGAAATTAGCTGGTGGCAGATTGTTCTTTCTTTGATAATTTTCTAATTTCCATGGTAAAATCATAGCTAAAGGGAAGCTGGCTGGGCTAAACATGAGGCTTCCTGGTACAAGGGGCATCAATTGGAAGCTGATAGAGCTGTAAGACAGGCAGGTCTCCAACAGCGGTCCTCAGGTTACAGAATGAATAGCTTCATCTTTGTCCTGTGGCACTACAGAACAACTTTTAAGAAATCCTCATTCGGCATAAGAACGTCTATTACGTGGTAGTAAACATCTGCAACCATGATGTAGAATTTGCATTCTACAGACCCTTTGAAAAACATGGGCCACACTAATGTTATATTTCTCATCCTTTATGAAAACAAGAAGAAAAAACATATCTTTATGGGGGATTTACATGGCCCGATTGTTAGGTAGATTACTGGGGAAGAACATTCTTACGAAAACCATTCCCAATAGTCTAAATGTGCAGCCGATGAATGAGCCAAAATGTTGTTCATTCAGACAATTTCTGGGCAGCAGATCGTTCTGTCTAAACAGCAATCTGCTGCCCAGAAACAATGCAGCTGTATGAGGTTGAGCAATCGCAGTAACCATCACTTGTTCTCGTACTGTGTAGGTGATTGCGGCATGTAAATTCAGCGCTTCAACCCCATGAACGAGCAGCCAGTTCACACCAAGGAACATGTCCTTCCCGATAATCAGCTGCTCGTCGGCCTCTGTAAACCTACCATTAGATATAACACATGCTGAACACACCAAAAATTGATGCGTTGATCCTACCTCTTGCTGTTTCTCAGGGTCTTCTCCATGTTCAGAATACCTTGCATTTTGTACAGGAACCACTTGTCAATGGCTGTAAGTTTGTAGATTTCATCTATAGGAATTCCTGATTCCAGAGCCTAATATAAATTATATGAATGTTAGGCTTCAATATGCATATTCGTAACAGTTCTATTATCCTTAGATCTTAGTTCCCCTGATTTTATTGTTTTCTTATCACCTTGGCCATGCTGTACATGCGGGTGCTGGTGGGTTCAGCCATCTCTTTCCTTAAGTTGACATCTGCTGCCCATGCTTTGTTCATTGGAAGGTTGGGGGTGAAGCCATCTACAGATGGATGACACATTCGCAGTGCCTTTTGGAAGCTTTCTTCAAATGTGCGACCAATAGCCATGACCTAAAAAAATATACCATAATATGTGAAAAATATATAAAGAAAAAGGTTATGTATTATTTTGTCAGTATATTTGAATGAACCCTCCACTCTGTTGTGAGTGACCACTGTAGAGTAGAGGGAAGGGACCAAGATGAATTCAGTGCAGAGCGCCCAAGGCAGTTCTCATGAAGGGACCTCCCCCTGGTCACTTGTGGTCATGGTAGAGTGGTGTCAGTAGTTTTGAGGAGTCATAAGCCAAAAATTTAAGATGTCAGTGGTATGAGTTTTTATTATTAATCTTATCCCTTCCAGCCAGAATTTGATTGGTAGAAAAATACATCATATGGTGGAGAAAATGTGAATTCCCAATAGTAAGCTTATTACAAATATTAGACTAACCTCTCCAACACTCTTCATAGAGCTGCCAATCAATCCTGAGGCACCATGGAAGCGATCCAAATCCCAGCGGGGTATTTTTGTCACCATATAGTCCAGACTGGGCTCAAAGCATGCTGTGGTTTTTCCAGAGACAACATTCCTAATCTCAGGCAGGGGTATACCCAAGGCAATTTTTGCAGCGATGAAGGCCAATGGGTACCTATAAAGAATAGGTTTCAACATCCTTCTAGTCTGAGAAAAAATTGTCCTACTTGTATTTATCTATTTATGTTCCTACTAAATCTTACCCAGTGGCTTTAGAAGCTAAAGCAGAGCTACGGGAGAGTCGGGCATTGACTTCAATGATGACATACTCCAGTGAAGTGGGATGCAAAGCAAATTGGATATTGCATTCGCCGACGATGCCCAAATGCCGTACAACTTTGATAGAACAGGCCCTCAACATCTGACACTCTTCATTGGACAGGGTCTGACAAGGAGCTACAACAATTGAGTCCCCTGTTAACCGAAAAAGAAATCTATGTTAGTGAAAAAGTCAGAAAATTCCTAAAACTTGTAATAACGTTATTCACATTGTGCAACCTAAATATTCCTGTGGAAATGGAACTATAATTTAAAGGGATTGTCCAGATGTTTAATACTGATGACCTATCCTAAGGATACCGTAGATCATCAGTATGTAATTAGTGGGTTCTGACACCCCGCCAATCAGCTGTTTATGGGGGCTGTGGTACTCCAGTGAGCGCTGCAGCCTCTTTTTAGACCAGTAATGTCACATTCATCGGAGCGCTCGCTTCATACAGTATTCCAACGAAGTTTTATGCGAATCGACTTTGGATGTTTCATCCGAAAGTCGATTCGCTCATCCCTACTTTCCACCCATGGAGGGGAGTTCTAAATGTAGTATTTTGGTACTCTGCTATTGGCCACTTTCACACTGGCAGTATTTTATCAGTATTTTTCATCAGTGTATATAACCCAAAACCAGTAATGGGTCCAAAACACAGGAGGCACCAATCTTTCCATTATACTTCTTCTCTGTAAGTTCCATTCATGGTTTTGGCTTACAAATACTGATGCAAAATACTGACCAAATACTTACCATATGAAAGTGGCCATTCAGAGGATTCAGCTGGAGCTACAAACTATAAGATGAAATACATACCCTTTTAAATACAGCTTCTAAGTACAATTATGTCTGCTATTCGGGTATAACTTACAATGCTTAGTTCAATGTCATGTAGACACACCTTTATGTCACATGTTATATGTTTTTTTACATTAAAGGGGTTTTCCAGGATTTTACTACTGATGACCTTTCCCCAGGATAGGTCATCAGTATCTGATCGGTGGGGGTCTGACACCTGGGACCCCCGCCGATCAGCTGTTTAAGAAGGTACTGGCACTCCTGTGAGCTCCGCTACCTTCTTCCCGCTCACTAAGCGCAGCGTCGTACATTGTACAGCAGTTGTGCTTGGTATCGTGCTCAGTTCACTTGAATGGGGCTGAGCTGCTCCTAGGCCATATGACTGATGAACGTGACACCACTGGCCTGGAAAAAGCTAAGAGAAGGCCGCGGTGCTCACGGGAGCGCCGGTGCCTTCTCAAACAGCTGATCCTGAGGATAGATCATCAGTAGTAAAATCCCTGAAAACCACTTTAAAAAGCCCTTAGCCATTATCATATGACATAGCTGTTACCTGTGTGAACTCCCATAGCATCCACATTTTCCATGTTGCAGACGGTGACACAGTTATCTGCTGCATCTCTTACCACCTCATACTCAATCTCCTTCCAACCCACAACTGAACGTTCTACCAAAATCTGGTTTGTCATTGCTAAAGCCTTGAAAAGAAAAAGAAGTAATAATAATGAAAGATACAATTAGGTATGATGATACAGTGGGGAAAAAAAGTATTTAGTCAGCCACCAATTGTGCAAGTTCTCCCACTTAAAAAAATGAGAGAGGCTTGTAATTG
Organism: Rhinella marina; assembly: GCA_900303285.1. Lineage (NCBI taxonomy): Eukaryota > Metazoa > Chordata > Amphibia > Anura > Bufonidae > Rhinella > Rhinella marina. The sequence goes on from ONZH01017940.1 coordinate 94,454, forward strand.
ACATCATAAGTAGAGCTCAACTATGAGAGACAAAATGAGAAAACAAATCCAGAAAATATGATTTTTAAAGAATTTATTTGCAAATTATGGTGGAAAATAAGTATTTGGTCAATAACAAAAGTTCATCTCAATACTTTGTTATATATCCTTTGTTGGCAATGACAGAGGTCAAACGTTTTCTGTAAGTCTTCACAAGGTTGGCACACAATGTTGCTGGTATGTTGGTCCATTCCTCCATGCAGATCTCCTTTAGAGCAGTGATGTTTTAGGGGTTGTCGCAGGGCAACACGGACTTTCAACTCCCTCCAAAGGTTTTCTATGGGGTTGAGATCTGGAGACTGGCTAGGCCACTCCAGGACCTTGAAATGCTTCTTATGAAGCCACTCCTTTGTTGCTCTGGCGGTGTGCTTGGGATCATTGTCATGCTGAAAGACCCAGCCACGTTTCATCTTCAATGCCCTTGCTGATGGAAGGAGGTTTGCACTCAAAATCTCACGATACATGGCCCCATTCATTCTTTCATGTACACGGATCCGTAGTCCTGGTCCCTTTGCAGAGAAACAGCCCCAAAGCATGATGTTGCCACCCCATGCTTCACAGTAGATATGGTGTTCTTTGGATGCAACTCAGCATTCACTCTCCTCAAAACACGACGAGTTGTGTTTCTACCAAACAGTTCTACTTTGGTTTCAACTGACCATATCACATTCTACCAATACTCTTCTGGAACATCCAAATGCTCTCTGTACTGGCTTAAGCGGGGGACACGTCTGGCACTGCAGGATCTGAGTCCCTGACGGCGTAGTGTGTTACTGACGGTAGCCTTTGTTACATTGGTCCCAGCTTTCTGCAGGTCATTCACTAGGTCCCCCTGTGTGGTTCTGAGATTTTTGCTCAAAGTTCTTGTGATCATTTTGACCCCACGGGGTGAGATCTTGCGTGGAGCCCCTGATCGAGGGAGATTATCAGTGGTCTTATATGTCTTCCATTTTCTAATTATTGCTCCCACAGTTGATTTCTTCACACCAAGGTGCTTGCCTATTGCAGATTCAGTCTTCCCAGCCTGGTGCAGGTCTACATTTTTGTTTCTGGTGTCCTTTGACAGCTCTTTGGTCTTCACCATAGTGGAGTTTGGAGTGTGACTGTTTGAGGTTGTGGACAGGTGTCTTTTATACTGATAACAAGTTCAAACAGGTGCCATTACTACAGGTAATGAGTGGAGGACAGAGGAGCCTCTTGAAGAAGAAGTTACAGGTCTGTGAGAGACAGAAATCTTGCTTGTTTGTAGGTGACCAAATACTTATTTTCCATCATAATTTGCAAATAAATTCTTTAAAAATCAGACAATGTGACTTTCTGGAATTGTTTTCTCATTTTGTCTCTCATAGTTGAGGTCTACCTATGATGTCAATTACAGGCCGACCTCATCTTTTTAAGTGGGAGAATTTGCACAATTGGTGGCTGCCTAAATCCTTTTTTTCCCCACTGTACATAATAATAAGCAAACATGATCAACATTGTATAACTACATCCATACCCATCATTAGGCCTAAATCATACAAAAAAAACTGCAAAAACTATGGTCAAGTCCATTCATTTGTAAGAGAACGGTCCGCATGTTGCTGAAAGGTATAGGACATGTCCTATCTTTTGTAGTGTGGCTACACAGATGTGGAAGCACAGGGAAGCCCTTCTGTGTGCTCCCGCATCTGCACAACCGCAGCATAAAATATATATCCTGTACTTCACCACAACCTGCAGACCACGGACCCATGGAAGTCAATGGGTCCACACTATGATGTGGCCGGTATGTGTATTTTGGGGAGCCACGGTTTGCAGACCGCAAACCACAGTGGTGTGAATGCCCCCTTTGTATGATACACAGCTGCATCAATTGCAATCTGTGAATAGAAGACACATCATCTGGAGTCACAGATTCACCTTTGATAATCAGAAATGGAATCCTGTGGGGGGAAGTTGTTATTGCTAAACTTCTTTTAATGTTTCTCTATGTGTTTGTGATTGTGTAGTCCTAAAAATGCTTTCTCCTAATCTATCCCATTCTTTTCTTTCCACTATGGTTTGCCTATGAGCAGCAGTCTATACTAGTGCGCTGGTCCATTAAGTCAGTACATGGAGTGCTCAGGATATTCTGTACCTTTCATAGCTTTAAATGGAACACTTGCCAGCTAATTTCCCCTGCATTGAAGAGCCCATTCTATTACCTTTGTTGCCAAGTCTGTGAGTGTTTCCTTATCGGGACAAAGACCTGACCCCAGACCACCTAAAGCATAAGCAGATCGAATCATGACAGGGTAGCCAATTTTGTCAGCTGCACCCAGAGCATCTTTCACCTGAAAGCACAAATCACAAATTTAATTTCCTGATATTTTGACACATTTGCTAATATTCTATGAATGTATAGAATTTAATAAAATGATGGAATAGGCTTCACTCAAATTGTATATAATACCATACATTAACATATTAATTTTTGTTCCATTATTCCAGCCCTGTAGTTATTGCTACCACTTTCTTATTATATTTTTGAGGAAGAGTCAGATGTTAATTGACCAGGAAATACCAGTCTCCTTGAGGACACCATGCATCGGGCATCCCACAGGCCAACTCAATAATGCAGCTTATTTCACGATCTCACTGCATCTTGACAAACATCTGTTTTTCAATGAAGTCATTGATGTCTTGGAAAGCAAATATTTTGGCTGATTGATGTTCGGTTGTGTCCAAAAATATGGGCTTTAAGACTAAATGGTGACGCATAAACAAGGGACAAGGTAGCACCTAGTTGCCAACTGTCTATAACTTCTGAGATAGTCCATGAAAATAAGTTACCCCTTTTCTAGTATCTGTAAAAAATTGATGCTTCAATGATTTTGTAAAGAAATCTGTCATTTTTGCGATTCTATATGAAGGCAACATAGAGATTCTGATTCTATCACTGATTCCAAAATGTTCTTGTAGTTATTTTCATAAAATGACTGTCTATCTGCTGTAGTAGTAGCTGAGTCCTCTCAATGCAGTCCACATGCTGAGGAGTCCTCAATATTCATGAGTTGCCAGCTCACCAGTTTATCCAGTGTTGATTGACAGTGTTCTCCTTAAGCAGAGTATAGGGCGAAAGCTGTCAATCAGCCGTAGCAGGGTGGGGTTTTCCCACTGCTCATGAATACAAGGACTGCACGCTCAGCTCTCATTACAGTTTATAAAGTGTGATTTTATGAAAAGTAAGTGATCCAGCACTGGACGCAAGGTCTCTGTCACTACTTTATACTGCCCTCAGGGTAGCATAAATCTGGTGACAGATTCCTTTTAAGTTTATTTTTTTTAACGTGGAAAAGCTCATCCAGGTTGTTATAACTGTAATTATCATTTTACAGATGACACGGAATGCTGCTAATGTGTCCATGTTAATATTCTCACCTATAGTCATAATTTATAACCTTCATGATTCATTATGATTTACAATTTGTTCTTTAAAAATGTTAACTGTTTTACAGATACATTATCCAGAAAAAAAAAAGTTGACAACCCTAAGCCTGATTAATATTCAGTTTTACATTCTGTTCCCAGTAGTAACACATGAAAATAATAGGTGGATAAAAATTGTAAATAATAATATGTTCTATTGACATTTTTTTTCAAAAAAATTGCAATAGGGAAGGTAATGGAAATCTGATAAATTGCTACATAAATACATTGCTCCATATATTCCTTTACACTGTCTTAGAGGTAACTGATAAAACATTGATTGCCTGCTCCTGCCACTAGAGGGAGCTCACTGTAAACAGACTTACACAAATATTATTGAGCTCAATAATAAATCTGTATGCAGTCAGTTATTTAATACTCACTAGTGAAGGTTAGGCTACTTTCAAACTTGCATCATTTCCTGATCCGGCAGGGATCAGCAAAAACACTTCTGTTGTTGATACTACAACCGGCTACATCCGTTATGAACGGATCCCATTGTATTATCTTTAAAATAGCAATAACAGATCCGGCATTAAAACCATTGTAAGGGCCCATTCACACGACCGTAGTATTGCGGGTCAGAAAAAAAAAATTACGGGTGCCACCTGGCGTGTGTTCCGCAACGTTCGGAACACACGGCCGGGCGCCCCATTGAAAATGCCTATACTTTGTCACTGTTGCAGACAAGTATAGGACATATGTTCTAATATGTTCTATTTTTTTATGCCGCATAAAAGTGAAAGGGGCCGCATCTATTCCGCAAAAAATTGCGGAATAGATGCGGACCCATTCACACGGTCGTGTGAATGGGCCCTAAGTCAATGGCTGCCGGATCCGTTTTCTATTGTGTGTCATGCAGGATCCATTTTGCTCTGCATCCCATGCTGGACAGAAAACCACTGCTTGCAGCGGTTTTTTGTCCGGTATGGGAACACAACCAAATGGAACGGAATGCATTTTGGAGCATTCGGTTCTGTTCAGTTCAGTTTTGTCCCCATTGACAATGAATGGGAACAAAATGGATCCTCTGCCAGATCTCAACAACGGAACAGTAAAACGCAAATGTGAAAGTAGTCTCAAAGGTACACAGAAATTAATCATCACAGAATTAAGGAACTATTAGTAGTTAGCTTAAAGGGGTTTTCTAGACTTTTAATATTGATGACCTATCCTCAAGATAGGTCATCAATATCAGATCGGGACCTGGAATCCCCATCGATCTGCTGTATGAAGAGAAGGCACGCATGGTGCGTGCGTGCCGTCTCCTGTCTCTCTCTTCCTGCTTGCCGCTGCTATATTGACAGCAAGCAGCAAGAGAGACAGGTGACGGCATGCGTGCCTTCTCTTCATACAGCTGATCGGGAGGGGGGTGCCAGGTGTCGGACACCCACCGATCTGATATTGATGACCTATCCTTTAAAAGGAGTTCTCAAATATCTGCCAGCAACGTGTCTCAGAATGCAAGCAGGACTGGCTGCCTCCACTTGGAGAAAAATGTAAGTGGGTGAGGAGGTGAAACCTCACTATGCATACACCATGGCATTTGCATGTACTACATATTAGTGAGCTTTCCTGTCAGGCTGCTCAGCCATGATGGCATATCATAGGCAGGATCACATTATTACCATCTATTATAGAACAGTGCAGTGTGTAATGAGGCTCTGCCCCCTCATCCCCCTAGACAGCTCTGCAAGTGGTGGCAACCAGTCCTGCTCACATAATAGGACAGGTTTCTGGCATCCATTTTAAATCATTCCTGATGAACCCCTTTAATAATTTTTCCTTATACTGATCTTGCCACAGATTGGACCAGTCTTACCGATTCTACAGCAAAGCTTGGGGCGATGGGTTCATTAATTTCATTTAGTTTGTCAGAGAAAAGCTGCCTGTCTTCTGTAAACATGATGGATTCCACTGAAGTTCCCAATACTCGAACTCCGTACTCTTTAAGCACGCCACGTTTGAAGAGTTCCACACCTGTTACGGTAGCAAAAAAGCATAAGGATTGTGCTCATATATAATAGTTGCCAACAGTCCTAAATTTGCAAGGACTGTCGCTAATTTTCAGTCTCTGCAAATTTGGAGCTGTCTCGGGTGGAAAAATGGGTATCGCTTGTGTAAGCCCCACCCATAAATGGGAACTACTGCACAGTTTGGAGGTATTCCTGGGGGTGTGGTCTATTTGACCCTCATTTACCAACTCATTTGCATATATTAAAATTTATTTTTCTCAGCAATGTGGGGGCATATGAACATGGGACCAACAGCCAGTTTCATAGGTACAAATCTGCTGACAGATTCCCTTAAAGTGCTGCACCATCATAATTAATTGTATAAGAAGTCACCATGTGGCATATTTGTACTAATTCATTTTTTTGCCATGGTGTTGCATTGATTGACATAAAATGAATGGTTTTAAACAAAATTTGCATCAACTATAGTGGATAATGCAATTATGAATTATGTATAATCATTTATTAAATGTGTAACCGATTAATATAAAAAAAACTGAAAGGTTTATTTAGAGCTCGCAGTGTTGTGAGTGCAATTTAGTCTTCATGTTGCGATCATTATTTTTTTTCTTTTAGAATAGATATCCCAGTAACATACCTCAAGATTGCTTAACAATATAGAATGATTAGGCCTCAATCATACAATCATATTTTCTGTGTCCAATCTGAATTTTTTGTTAATTTCTAGGGGGCCGACAAAAGTGCATACAGCACACAGATGTCATTTGCGTGCTGTCCGCATCCGTATGGCTGTGCCGCAAATTATAAAATGTCATATCCTTGTCCATTTTGCAGACAGGAATAGGGATTTTGACAGTGGGGCCCATGAAAAGTGCGGGATGCCGGTATCCATATTTTGCAAACCACAGAATGGATATGGTCATGTGAATGTATCCATAAACTGATCAACATTTTAAAAAAAACTCCAAATAGGCTAAAAAATCTTAATATGGTATACTCACCGCAGTTCAGGGCAGTCTGCCCACCCATTCCCAAGATGATGCCATCTGGTCGCTCTGTTTTAATAACTTCAGTGACAAATTGGGGTGTGATAGGTAAGAAGTACACTGTGTCAGCCTGCTTGATGCCCACCTCATTAGTCTGGACAGAGGCAATGTTGGGGTTCATGAGAACTGTTTTCACATTCTCTTCCTGTACGTCAAATTAGACAACAATATTAAAAGTAAAATCCAATAGAAAGAGAAACGTAGATCCATGGCACTCACCGCTTCATAAAAGTTTCTTTTATTTCTATCCATTAAAACAGCGCTAAGCGGTAGCTCAAGTGTTGCAACCAGATAGAGCCTACAGTCATTTCACGTGCACAGACACTTTTTCAAAGCATGATGGGATAGAGGGTAATGCAGCAGCATGGTGAGTAGCGCTGGTATCATGACCCCAGGGGAGCGGTGAATACTGACAACTGACCTAACCTTGATGTCAAGAACATACCTTCTGCTTAAAGAAGCTAGTGATGAAAAGTTTGTCCCACAATATCAATTTATCACTTATCCACAGAATTAGATTCCATCTAAATCCATGGAACTGACAAAGATCGTGGAGCACTGTATTCGACTATCTGAGTCAGTCCCACAGTGATTAAATACAATACAGTAATCCCTTGATTGAAATGAGGGGCATTCTTGTGATCGTTGTGAATCCCTGTGATGGGGCTTATAGCAATCAGTCACTTATCACCTATACTCTGGAGAACAGGACCCCTAAAGTGAACAGAGAGAAGCCTCTCATGCGTGGCCACCCTCAGTTTATCACCGATGGAGTTCCAAAAATAGCCAAGTACTAGCTCGACTATTACCAGTTGGAGAGGTGGGTGTGATTGCATGGCGCGCTCTTCATTTACCGCTACAGAACTTCCTAAAATAGCCAATCATGCTCAATCGGCTGTTTTCGGAACTCCTATAACAATAAATGGAGAGCACACTGCGCATGCAAAGTGTGCTCTCCTTCAATTCAGGGGCCCCATTCTCTAGATAGGAGCAGGTCCCAGAGGTGGGACCTGCACCTATCTGACATTGATGGCATATCCTAGCGATATGCCGTCAATGTCCCAGATGGGCCAACCCCTTGAAAGTGAGATAAGTAAACATCTATATAAGTAAAGTAAATTTACATTATCAAACTGTGAGTACAGAGGGGTAAAAATATTAAATTGCCTTATTCATATCTCAATCTACAACTCCTTCCTCATCACTTTATAAAGGGTCAACACTTTTAGTTTTAACCTTTTCACTATTTATATAATTGAAGAAAATTTTAGGGTTAGTTTTACTGTCTCTGGCAATGAGTCTTTTTGGCTCCAGTTTTGATGACTTTATCTGTTTTTTTACATATTTTTTTCCTTCTGCTTCTTCGCTGCCTTCTCGTTTCAGTAATGTCTTGTTTTCTTATGTATTGCCTCTTTTACATTTTTATTTGTTCACTTACTTTCATAGCTTTGACAGCCTGAGATCCAGAATAATCAAATTCTCCTGCTTGTCCAATGGAGAGACCTCCAGAACCCAAGATGAGGACTTTAGATACCTTCAAATCAGAAAATGTAAAATAAACAGCATGACATTAAAAGAGTTCTGTGCTCACACTAAGACACTGTAGTTAATTAAGAAGTATTTCATTTAGAATAGATTAAAATATAAGTTCTAGTCCCGAAGCCCGATTCACAATTCATAAAAGTTCAAATAATAAGAAATGAAAATTGAAGATAATTCAAGCAATTAATGATTTGAATAATACTTATTATTTCTGGCAGTGATATTTTCAGAGGAGTTCTTCTTACTTCAATTCTCTTAGACTGTAGACCAGGTTTGGGCATTACTGATGCCAGGGTGGTGCCTTTACCCTTCTTTATCATTGAGAGGAAGACATCAAACAGGAACTGAAAATGTGGGAAAACACAATGAGTACAAATGTCATTGGACATTACTTATAGTAATCAATACTTGTATAGTGTTATTCTACTTGTAAATGTAATACAATTGGTTATTTGATTTTGTGCTTTAATTTTCAATAAAATTTACTATACCTCTGTGTCAACCGGTCCAGGATTGGCCTCAGGGTGGAACTGGGCAGTGAAGATTGGCTTGGTCTCATGCATGATGCCCTGAAACACATTCGATAGTTCTAAATATCCATAACATGTTCTTCCTGATGTATTAATTAAATATAGGCTTTGGATTATTGCTCACCTCATTGCTCTTATCATTTATGTTTACAAAGAGTGGCTTCCAGCCAGCAGGTAGAGAATTGCTATCTACTCCATATGCATGATTCTGAGCAGTGATGAAGGCCTGTCCATTCATTGTGTTCATAACAGGCTGGTTCTGCCCTCTGAAAAGTAGTTATACACAGTTCAAGTCCATACACAGTGAGGATACGTATCATATGTAATATATCAAATGCATGTGTTTAGTTTAAGTCCTTAGTTACACAGTAACTCAGTACACACTGAGTAAACAATCCTGTTTTGGGTGGTTATAAGGACAACCAATTCTGTATTTTTGCATCCTATTCCATACCTGTTAGCCATTGGCAACCTGTATGTCTTGGCCCCAGCTGCCAGAGCTGCAATCTCATTCCCCATACAGATACCAAACACTGGTTCTGTGCGGTCACTGTTGAAGACCTGGTCAAAAAGAAGACAATTGACTATCCTTTACACATCAGTTATAGGATAAGTAGCTTTTTACGGGGTTTGAGAAAGATGTAAAATAATCACTAACCTTCCTCAGATTTTGAATTAGAGGCTGGGCCAATTCTGGGTTTCCAGGTCCACTTGTAAGTAAGAGACCATCATATTCCATTTTTGTAAAGTCATGATTCCAGGGAACTAGGTGCACCTCCGCTCCTCTCTGATATCAGAAAAAAAAAATTACATCTAGATTAACAATTCATTTTCTTTCTAAATGAAAACACTTGGAGCCTCAGAGCCTTCATCTACATATGGACTTGTAGACGCCATCATATTCTTAGATGCAGTGAAGCCTAAGGGTCAGTCTCAAAACAGCAGCAAATGTTTATTTTCCTTGTGGAAAAAAGAAGCTGCATGCCCATCTGGAGACAGAATCTGAATCTCCCAATTAAATTAATGGGAAGCGCCAAAAAAACAGTATGTAGATGTTTGTGCATTTTTTGGTCCAGATCCACGCCAAAAACCTCAAGCTGAAAATGCAGTTTTGTATAAACACCCATTGGTTAAAAAAAAGGGTTGAAAAACCGCTTAAAAAACTACACAAAAAATGTGCAAAATTTTGTAGGCAGATTTTCAAAATCTGTCTCATGAACATACCCTAACAGAGGAAATTAACCACAGGAACTTCCATAAAGGAGAGCAGACATATTGGCAAAAGTGGTATTACCATCTCTTCATGTAAAGAACAGGTGGGGAAGACTTGCAGAAGAGATTAGTGACTTTACCCAAGATGGGAAGCCTTGCACCCTTTTCTAGTGTACCTCTATCATTTACATAACATGTCACAGATTCTTGAAAATTCTTTTATTTAAGGGTTTTAAAGAATCAATACAGTGTAAATGAAATAAGCTGATCAAAAGGTAAAAATATGGAGCGATTGTATATGAGTTTGTGTCTTTCACAGAATAACAGAAAGCAAGAACAAAAAGAAACAACAGATATTGACAATCACAGATGTCACAGATCCTAATCCACTGGGTGGGGTATAAACTGGATCTTACCTTTACCAGTTGACGGATGATGTTGTGCTTCACTCCACAGTCCACGGCCACAATTCTAACAGCATTCCCTTTGCCATATACTTTCACCTCCTAAAATGAAATATGAGAAAATTACTGGTGATCCCAATCATCTGTCATTGATTTCTTTCTCCCAAAGGGATTTACAAGTTTGTAACATAAAACAAAGTTTAAAGGTGAACCTGCTGCATATAAATACTGAAATAATACTTATGTCTCTTTTACTGCAAGCTATAAATGGTCTTTAAAGGGTTTGTCCCACTAAAAATGTTCTGCAGTTTTCAAACCAGCTCTTGTATCTGAACTCTTTTGTAATTACATGTAATTCTATGCCATTGATTGAGCTGATCACATACACCCACCCCACCACCCCAATCACTTTTCTGCGCTGTGTCTGCACTTGTGGAAGTCAGTGATCTAGGTGGAAAAGGGACGCCCTGGTACTACTGTCCCAATTCAAGTCATTTTGGAAAATGACACTTTTTATCAGGATGTGAAAAGGCAGCACAATGACAGCAAGCAGTTTATTTTTTTGATTGTAATAGCACCTAACAAGGTCCTTGATGGATGATTTTATTTTCTTCAGTACCTAATAGCTTAATTTGACATATTAGATTTAAATCTAGCTCTCCAGCTAATACAGGTTGGGCTTCTTTATACAATATCCTTCTCCAGCACTTATCAACAAAAACGTATATTCTGAGACTATTTTATTGGTGTGAACAGAGCATTAATGATAGAGGCAGAAGCAGATGTTAAGAATTCAATTTTTGGCTCTTGCGGAAAAGAAGCCTACCTCATGCTGCTTCATATTAAGCGGCTGTTTATCACTGAAGCAGGCAGATTACTGCATTCACTAATTACTGCTAATGGTAAATTTCATTATTGTCAACTTTATTTTACGAGATGGCGTTTAAAGCCTTCAAATTGGAGTTATGAAATATTCCGCCTGTTGTGTCGCAGATCATCTGGAAATGTGTCAGATTCTTAAGTTATTCTGACAGCCAAACTCCCTGATAGACCATTAAATTATATGGCCTGGCGCATTTATTAAAGGATTGCAACACAGAGATAATTGGATGGATAGCCTTCAAGAAAACCCAACACAAGAATATACAAGTATTAGTAAGCTCCATTGGGACTATACTATAAAATCATAAATTTAAGAGAAATTTCAGTTTTTTCATGATGATGTATGCACATCATGTATGCATTAACTATTACAACCGTTTGCTGTATTATTACTTTGTACAGTTGTAGCAAAGCTGCCCATGCTCATAATACACTGTTCACACTGCTGTTGGGTGGTTCCTCAACAGAATCCTGACACAACTCATTGACACCCATCATATGATGCACCTGTGACGGCATTGTGGCTTCCACTCTGAACACAAGCAGTGCTTGAAGCTGTTTTTGAGCTCTGCCATACCTTTGTGTGGGCAGTTCCATAAGGAACCCCCTGCACAAATCCTGTCAACTTTGCTGGAAAAACAGTTCAGCATGCTGCACTAATCTCAGACACCATGGAGGAACCCAATGGAACCCATTATAGTTCAGTGGGGTCTGTGGGGCACAGTTGTCTTCTGATTTGTGGTGGCTCCATCACAGAATTAAATTCCATTGTTCTATGACTAGTGACTGAAATGTTCCAAATCAGCAACTAGTTTCTTAAAGGGGTTCTCTGGGAATTAATACAATTACTGAAAATACTTAAATATTACTATATTATAAAAACATTCCCAATAACTTTCATTAGTCATAATGGCTCGTTCTGTCTGGGGAGCAATCATTAGGAGAAATAAAATGGCCACCGTCCTATTAGTACACACAGAGCCTGTCCTAATCACACAGGAGGACAAGTTACTTCACTACGCGGAGGTAAAGAGCTGCCTCATCCTCCTCTCTGCTCTGCTTGTCAGGGATTATGATCCTGAATACAGCTGTTAAGATCTTCAGCTGAATCTCTGTAGGAATGGAGTCCATGAGGAGACATGAAGTACAGAAAGGATGTACAGGACAGACTGTGGTAATGGAGACTGCATACAAGAGCTGCTGCTCATTACCACCATCTGCCCTGTCCGTCTTCTCTGTACTTCATGTCTCCTCATGAACTCCATTCCTACAGAGATTCGGCTGAAGATCTTATCATCTCATTCCCGATGATTGCTACCCATTATAATAAAGTAATATTTAAGTATTTTCAGTAATTTTATTTTATTAATTCCCAGAGAACCCCGTTTATATGTTGGTAACTTTTGTATAGTACTTCACTGCAGTGGCCAAATACGAATCATTCCTTAAAGCAAAGGTTTTCCTCTTAACATCTCTCAGTTTGTAATTAGAACAGATCAGAAGATATGAGGAACCATAAGCCAAGACCACCACTCATCATTGCAGAAAATTGATGGGTGTCCTTAATGTAACTTGAAAACACTATATGTAGAATTGCATTGCAATCAACAGGACACATGTGCATTAGGCCTCATGCACACAGCCGTATCCATTTTTCACAGATAACACACGGCCCCGTACAATTCTGAGGGACAATGCACACATCCATTCTTTCATGCATATATGCACCCAATCTGCAAACCTCACCACAGGTACTATTCTTGCCCATTTGAGAATAGCCCTTTCTATTGATGGGAGTAAAAAAAACACACGGATGCTATCCATTTTTCAAGGATCTATTTTCACAGACCAAAAATCAGATATGGCAGGGTATGTTAAAGGGAACCATTCAGCAACTTTATGCTGACCTCACTGTGTCACTCATCAGCTAAAAGTAAGTGGTTGCCAAGAACCATCATCACAATCATTATAGCCCAGGCCTTGAAAAGAGTGAAATCTACCTAAGAAGAGTCATGGTTATTCATAATCTCCTGCTCTCCCCACCCATCTGGTGATGATTGGCAGTTGTCTCCTAGAGAGAAAGGGAGAAAACTAGGTAGAAGACAGTCAATCAACAGTAGGTGGGCAGGGAGAGCAGGAATTCATGAATAACCAGGACTCTTCTCAGGTGTCTGTGACTCTTTTCCAGGCATAGTCAGCAATGTTCATAATGTTGGTTCTCAGCAACCACTTACTTTTAACTTATAAATGACAGACCGCTGAAATCAACTCACCTGTCTCTACTTTATTCTGCCGTTAGTATGGGCGGCATAAAGTTGATGACAGGTTCCCTTTAAGCATTCCAATCAATTTGATTTTAATAGGACACTCGCTGTCATATCTCTGTCAAAGGTTTAATAATCTCTGAGCTCAAAAGGGGTTCAGTGCATGGTGGCATCACCACAGTCTTCCAGTTCTAGAGACTGTAGTATTATGGCTCTTGCTTAAGCTTCAAATTTTAACTTCTAAGGGCTAGCAGACTAGCTGGTAATCTCAATGTTGGTTTTACACAAAACGTGTCACTTTATCTATCCCTCATCCCACACTCCGCTGAATCACCACAGGAAGGAGGAGATGAATAACGCAATCTTTGTGGGATTGAATGTAATTCTATCGATCAGAGAGAGTCCCAGCAGAGGGCTACCATCTATACCTATTCAGTGGAGAGCGAGAGGTGATAAATGTTTTTTGGCCAGATTACTCCTGTTCTACTAATTGTCAATCTGTGAGTAGAAAAATAAGCACATCTGTACCTGGAAACTGTCTACACACTGCTGTTGATGGATCTTTTATTCTTATTTGGGCCTCTAGTACTCTGATTCATTCACTTAAAGGCTAGGCTCACTGTGCATCATGACAACACATTTTCAAAGATTACTATTTGACATTTATGGAGAAAATGGCAGAGCTGAGTTAGGCTACTTTCACACTTGCGTTTGCAGGATCCGTTTGTGAGAGCCATCCAGGCTCTCACAAACGGATCCGTCATGATAATACAACCCTCTGCATCCGTTCTGAACGGATCCGTTTGTATTATCTTTTACATAGCCAAGACGGATCCGTCATGAACTCCATTGAAAGTCAATGGAGGACGGATCCGTTTTCTGTTGTGTCAGACAAAATGGATCCGTCCCCATTGGCTTACATTATGAGTCAAAACGGATCCGTTTGGCTCCTCTCCGACAAGCGGACACCAAAACGCTGCAGGCAGCGTTTTTCTGTCCCCCTCCCAAACGGAATGGAGACTGAACGGAGGTGAACTGATGCATTCTGAACGGATTCTTATCCATTCAGAATGTATTAGGACAAAACGGATCCGTTTAGGACCGTTTGTGAGAGCCTGGGGCGGATCTCACAAACGGATCCTGCTAACGCTAGTGTGAAAGTAGCCTTAGGCCGCTTTCACCTAAGCATATTGAAATCCATCCTTATGCACAGATTCCAGAAGATATACCGTCTGCATTGTGTATTAATTCTTTCCTGCATGTTAGATGCACTCCTATAGACTATAATGGGTGCATATGGAAGCAAATAAAACTAGGACATGCTGAGGATTTCAAATTCTACAGGAAAATATACGCCTATGTGCATACTCCTATTCATTAACGTTAGCAGCGGATTGCAGTACATAAAATACGTGTCATATACGGATGGAAAATACTCTTGTGTGAAAGTGTTTGACAAGACTTTATTACTCACCGTGATTTCATGGTTGTCACAATACAAAAAAGCAAATTAAACAAAAATGCAGCCCTGCTGTATACTGCATGTATCTTATGAGGCCGACACTACATATTAAATATGATCTGTGACCTAAAGGATTCAAGAAAAAGTGACACTGCATTTTCTCACCGTGGTTGATACTTCTGCAATCAGGTTCTTCTTGTTGGGGTCAACAAACTCCACTGGCTGACCCTCAAATTCAATTTTACCCAGTACAGTGCCCTGGATGTAAAAAGAACTGTTATAATTATGCCATTTTAAGGTGCCAGGGTGGATAGCTTATTGTTACTGTAGAAAATTTCCTATACTTAGAGCAGCACCGTGTCTATCAGCACTGTATAGGAATCAGTATTAGGGGGCGTTCACACAACTGATTTTACTGCAGAATTTTGGTGCAGACAACCGAGCTAAAACCCACAGGCGGCTGTGTGCTTTCTGCTTCCCATATATCTCAGTAGGACGCAGCGTTGAGGGTAACTGAGCGGCAGCTTATAGTCCTATAGTCATAAAGGATAGACATTTGGGGTGGCTTCACATAGTTCTTGTGGTTGTCTTTGATGTAGCCTTTGAGCCAAAGCCAGACTTGGATTCAAAAGGAATAAGAGCTATAAAGGAACGACATATACTTCTCCTTCATGTTGGATCAACTTCTGGCTCTGGCTCAAAAACTGCATCAAAAACTGCAAAACCACCCTAATTGAGTTTTCTTGTCTAGAGAGACCCCATTTTCAAATTCTGGCATCCCTTCCTGCTGGCTTTACAGAGTGTCTCTTACCTTGGAAGACCTACCAGCTGCATTATTTAGATGGTCAGTGTATTGATTTCAATTATTAACATGTAATTCTCCATTCCCCCTGAGGAAGCGCTGCAAGCAAATGGAACATTTTCGGTCTAGTCCCCCAGCAGATTATAACTGACCACTAGGCGGTCTAGCAGCAGAACACCCTATGATGAGCGTATTATTAGGGGACCTAGCTCATACAAAAGGACTATTTCAAGCAGACGACTACTTACCTTGTCCCTAATTTTTTTCGCCAACATCCTTGTGTCAATGCCACATAGCGCAGGAACCTGACGAGTAGAGAAATATATGTCATGCCTTAATATAGCATATATGACTTGCAACGTCCTTGCATGTCATATTCATTAAGGCATTAGTATGAGTGTTACAAATTGAGCTGCAGTGATAAAGGATGTCCACTAGATGGCGATATTGTACAGATGACTGAGCTCAAAGTAAAGCCAGTTTAGTTCACTTCATTATGATAAATGTCATTTTCCATGTTTAAATCTTATTTGAGCTTAAACGTTGCTCATTTCCAAATATAAGAAAGCATAGTATCTCTCAAAATATCCAAACAGACTGACTTGTGATGCCTTCGATGTGTTTTTGAGGGTTTGATGGAAATAAATTTACTCAGGTAGAGAAATAAATCAGGGTAGTAAGGGACAGCTTCTAATTCCAGAACCTGGCCCCAGAAGTGAAGGGAGTGCAGATGCACGCCCACCCTCCGTTAACTGCTATATGAGTTCTGAAAATAGCCCAGCGCTATGGGACTTCCGAAATTATTTTCAGTGAACAACAGATTCTAGTGTGCAACAGACTTGCCGTGTGCGGTCAGACTCAATTTCAATCGTGGCACATTTAGATGTTTCCTACACATGAACCTCATATAATAAGTATACGTTCATTACAAACCTTCTCTTCATGTAGCCACTCTGAGAGTGACTTGACTGCCCCCCAGTGGCTGTACTCATGACTGTAGTCCAAGACCAGTAGACCAGACACCTGCAAGACAAAGACGTGATTGTTCCTGGTCCATAATGGTCTCCATTTGACACATTCACCAGGAAAAGTTCCTGACATATCTCTCCAGCAGAGTGCTGCTGTGACGTATCCTACTATTCAGTCATATAGCTGCACATGTCACCTGTAGAATTTCATTAGTTTAGGGTTTTTTTACTGCACAACTTTGTATGCAGTCTACAATGCTATCCCATACCTTTTATGGGACAAAAGGACTCTCTTTGGTCTCCATGGAACTAATGAAGCCTGTAGGCAAGCTTAGTACCTACATCCGCTTTTCCCAGCTGACACTAAGGGTGTGACCACATGGCACGGTCGCGTGGCGCTTGTGACAGAGCCATGCTGTGGTCAAGTATTCAGGCTCTAGTTAAACTAATGAAGACCGCAGTATTCAGTGGTTCTGTATTGTTAATGGTACTGAAGGTGTAGCACGACCATTAACAATACAGACACATTTAACAGTGCGGTCTCACTCCTTTAATTAGAGCCTGCTGCAGCCCTTTCAGCTGCACAGAACTAGATGGCAGCACATCCACGTCACCAGCAAGGTGTGCCCTGAAATCTGGAAGGGTACTTACACACAATGCAGATTTGTGTGCAGAAAATCCGCATGAAATGTGCACCAAAAACCACATAAATCAGCACAATTTATCACGTTTTGGTGCATTTTTTGTGTTTTTTTTATGCAGTTATTGGTGCAGATTTGACGCAGATTTTCCACAGATCTCAACCTTCCATTGAAGAGTGTGAAAGCCACACACACAAAAACGCAACAACAATTGACATGCTGCAGATTTTCAAAATCCATACGGCAGGTCAATTTCGACAGCTAAAAAAGAAGCAAAGTGTATATGAGATTTGTCTATTCTCATACATTTTTCTGGTGCTGTATTAAGCTGTGGTCTTTCTGCACAAAATCCACACTTAATCCACGCGGTGTGCAGTCATCCTTACACATCCATGAGAGCCGGAGCCATGCAGAGGACGAGTGATCATCAGACAAGCCAGGGGCTGATGCACTGAGGGACGTGTAATATTGTTGGTCTAGGCACAGTGCCAACATCAAGAAACAGAGGACAGGGATGAAGGGAATATGGGAGAAAGGTAAAGCAAATATGAGGAGTGCACTCACCTGAATATTCTCTGACTCAATGTATTTCATAAGACCATAGGAATCCAGGGCTTTGGTGTCAGGTGCTCCGCCATTCCCTATGATCGGGTTGGTAAGGGTGAGAATTTGTCCACGATAGCTTGGGTCTGTCAAAGCTTCTACATATCTGAAGGTAAAAGACAAGATGGCATAGCGGGTAGTACATTTATATACAATTATGGGATGGCTGTTACAGGTGTAGCAGTGCTGGATTTGTTACTCTGTTGTTGAATCGAGTATGTCATTTGGCATAAACAGTTAAGATATGGGTTTCCATAAGAATTTAGATGAGCATTTTAAATGTCTTCTGCATTTCTACATGTGATTGTTTTATAGTATATGTGGTTTATGATCTTAAAGTGAATTAGGACACAACTTATGGATAGGAGTGGCACTGTTTCTGAAAAAATCTACATAGAGGTGACATTATCAGTCTGTCATGTACTCAGTGGTTCCTGGGGTCCATTCATACAACTGTAGGACGACTGTGGCAGTCTTGCGGCCCACAAACTGCAGACCTGCAAAACATGGGCACCTGCAGTGTGAACTCCGCAGTCAATGGATCCGCTATCCGCAAGATGAAGCAAAATGTAGGATCTTTTTCAACGTGGAGGCACTGGCCAGGAAGCACAGAGAAACTCTTCCGTGTGCTTCCAGGTCCATGCCTCCATGTCACCCACAGCTGTCCCACGGTGATGTGAATGGACCCTTATTCTGATCTCAGTGTGAAGGGCACGTCACTGCTGCAGCTGGTGATTGGCTGCCATAGTCACATGACAAATGTGACGCATCATAGCTGTGGGAAAGTCCATAAAGACCCTCAGAGAACCATAGAACTGATGGTATGGTGTGCTTCTGAAAAGTATGTCCACATTGCCGATTTTTACTCATTGTCAACAATTTTTTTTTCTACTTGAAAGCCCATTCTATAAATTTGTGCCAAAGAAGATACTGCCAGGGGCGTAGCTGTAGGGGGCACAGAGGTAGAAGTCACTACTGGGCACAGGATCCTGAGGGGGCCCAAAGACCCTTGTGCTACTTAAGAAGACACTAGTATTATAGAAAGTGCATGCTGGTCAAGTTAAATCTCTGGCTGGAGGGAATTTGGCATGGGGAGGGGGGGGGGCGTTTCAATTTTTGCCTCAGGCAACACGAAGGCTATGTGCTTCCCTGCCCCTGGCCACAAAGAACTGAGGGAAGGGGGGCCCAAGCTGAACCCCTGTACCAGGGCCCATGAGCATATAACTACACCCCTGGATACTGCAAATTATATAAGTTATATTATCTACACAATATACACTTGCTCTTTATACTTCTACAATATAAAAGAGGAAGAGCTCACAGAGCTCACCATAACTGGTAATATGGGCAAAGGGTGTGAGGCTATTACAAGACTAACGTAGGGTTCCTCTTAAAAAGCACCTCTGGTGATCTGTCTACTTGCATTTCCCATGCAACAGTAATGGTAGAGCATATTTTGTTATAGCTCTAGGTTGAACTAGAAGTTTATGAATTAGGCTCCTTTCACACTTGCGTTTGCAGGATCCGTTCAGAATGCATCAGTTTGCTTCAGTTCAGTCTCCATTCCGTTTAGGAGGTGGACACTAAAACGCTGCCTGCAGCGTTTTGGTGTCCGCTTGACGGAAACTGATCCAAACGAGGACAGATCCATTTTGTCTGATACAACAGAAAACGGATCCGTCCTCCATTGACTTTCAATGGAGTTCATGATGGATCCGTCTTTGCTATGTAAAAGATAATACAAACGGATCCGTTCAGAACGGATGCAGACGTTTGTATTATCATGACGGATCCGTTCGTGAGAGCCTGGACGGATCTCACAAACGGATCCTGCAAACGCAAGTGTGAAAGTAGCCTTAATTGTAAACCAGGTGGTAGCAGTTGGTGGGGTCGTCGCTGCACAGTCTGACACCGGCAGAACTTATTGGATAGCGTCAGACTCTACAGGCACACACCGCCAACTGGTAACACCCATCTAGACCTTTATTGCCGACTGCTAGCAATTCATTCATAGCACAATCTAAAGTTATAAGAAAAGATGCTCCATGATGGTCATTAAATTGGAAAAGCAAGGAGTTATTAAAACAGCCAATTCTTCCAGTTATGATGTACTATCGCTAAAACATACAACTGCGGTTCAATAACAACTCACCCGCCCAATCCAGTGTTAAAAATGACTTCTCCGGCTACTGATGCAGGGTGCCCAAAGGAGTATCCTCTGATTTTTGTCCCATCTTCCAGCACTAAATTGGCAGTGTGCGCCTAAATTAAAAAGATTTAATGCTTTATTATATGGTGGTATTGTTATAGTATTTGCATTGCATTTATATAGATGTTTTCAATATAATATGAATATGACACAGAGGTACAGTCAACTATGTAAAGGATTCTTAGGGCTGTGTATATGTACTCTGTATCATACACCTTATAGTCCATGCACCATCTTAGCCTCCACTAGGAGCAATGGGGGTCATTTATGAATGAATTTAGGAATTAGGCGTATTTCTGGCACAGATTGCGGCACAAAGGTTATTTGGTTAGTGGATGTGATGTGGGCGAGGAAGAGGGTGGGCCGGCAGGCTAGACTCATTCATCATTTTCTACACCTGTTTTAGGCATAGAAAATGGTCTAAATGTAAGACAGCAAGAAAGCTGGCTTAGATTTAGAAGCAACGGTGGATACGCCAAAGTTATAAAGAGCCCGGTGCCTCTACATTACTTTGGCGGATCCTCCGCCAGAGCAGGGCCTTATTAAGACCGGCGTCTAAAACACTGCCCCAATGTTTTCTAGATGGGAATACCTCAGGGTGTCCGATGGAGCACACTACAGTTTTATTTCTCATGGATTATGTATTAAAGTTTCTTAAATAGCACCAACAGAGTCCGCAGTAGTGTACAGAAATTGCCATTTGTGCCCAGTGTGATTCACATAATCTAATGTGGCTATCTCAGGCAGACACACATTAGCGGTGTGTTTCAAGAGAAGTCAATTATCCTATAAGTGTGTTTTTGGAGTGTTAAAGCCCCTTAAAGGACCTTTTACAGGGGCCAACTGTACAGGCAATTATCATTAAAGAACTGTTCATTCCCAATAATAGCCTGACTGTGAGCGGAGGTTAGAGATGTATTTACATGCGGCAATCACCTCTGCTGTATCAGGTCAAGTCCCCATACAGATTCACTGTTTATGGGCAGAAGAATGATCTGCTGCCTAGAAATGGTTATTTTAGTGTTCGCATTGACAATATTTTTACTCAGTGAATGAATGTCAGCTTGTTCATTGGGTGATTTGCAGCACTTTTACACAGGGCAATTACCAGGAACAATCATTCCTAGGAACATTCCTTCCTGATGATTGCCCCAATCGTTTAGAGGAAACCAAACTACCCAAATAAAACCCAGAACATGCAAACTCCATGTTGCTCATGATCAGATTTGAACCCAAGAACCCAGTGCTTCTAGAAACTGAGCCACCAGGCTACCATGTATCCATAGTGTGGACACACACCAGGCTATTACAGGTCCATACAAAGATCCCTAACACGCTTGTGACTGGGAAAATCTTATACAGGATGAAATAAATTGAAAGAAAATCTTTTTTCCTGTAACTAAAACCTTGACACCATTATTATTATTATTATTATTATTATTATTATTATTATTATATTATTGACTTAGATTTGCTTTGCCAGTTGTCTTAGCACAAAGCTTCAATGATAGCTACATGAAGATTTATCTTGCATTCATAGTTCTGTAGTTAGTATGGTTACTAAATAGATATATTACTATGCACAGTATATGTAATTCCCTCATGAAAGCCTGTGTTCAGTAAATGCAGTACCCCAAATCAAGGGGGTGTCTGCAAATTGTTCATTTCCTAATGCTATGTATTGCACCCAGTTTAGTAGTGTATGGATGGCACAGTCAGGGTTAACAATCCTGGCTCAGCCCTTATAGGAGGTAGGTGTGGACTGGCTCCACCTCTAGCTCTAGTGATTGATAGGGAGAGTTTGGAAGTAAGTGGAAGCTGTGACTTTTCCTTCCTCTTCTTAGGCTCAAAAAGCTATAGAGACTCACCTATCTTGTATGATCTACAGAAGGAGAGAACTAGTAAGACAAAGGAGAGCTAGAGAACAGGGGCCATAGACCTTACAGGGAAATTACCTGGCGGGCTGATGCCCTAAGGGCCACCTGGGCCCTCCTCACAGCCGGCCAGTAGAAGTTTTTGGGTATATATTTTGTGCTGCTGGCAGTATTTTGTACTGGACTGTGGTATTTGGCTCTGTTGGAATGGTATAATGTACCACCATATGATATTGCTGGCCCTGACTTCCATCAATTTGGACCCGACTACAACACGGGGCCACTTTTGGTATTTTTTCCAAGGGCCACTTTAAGTTCCCAGTCCACCCCTGCTAGAGAACCTAGAGTCTGCATGGTCAAGCATTAGAGTCAGTAAGGTAACCTGTTACCAAAAGCTGTTAAAACTTTAGAGCAGCGACGGACACTGTTAAGACACCCTTCAAACCTGGATATGATCTGTCCAGTCATATCTCTAAAACGCTGTATCGCGCAGAGGATATTGCAGCCACCATTACAAGAGTACAATTACTCTCCATCAATTCTGCAGGAAGAGACTTGAGACAGAGAGGGAAGAGAGCCATAATTCCCATTATTGCCTAAATCCAGACATCGTTATCTGGGAAGAATTGCACTGTGTGCAGTTGGAAATTAGTTTAGCTATCAATGGATGTACTACAACTCCTATTTTGCACTTCAGTAAAGAGAGACATTTTTTCAGCTAAATCTGGCCTGGTTATTGACTCCTGCACCATACACTGGTTGTTGCACTCTACACACCCTGCTTTGTACCCCTACAAATACTCAACAACACGAGCACCCCGATTACCATTAGGCAGGAGCCCCAACATCAGGGTGTGCCCCAGGGGAAGAAAGGGTGCACCCTCTTTTCACTGCACAGTCTTGGGGAGCATCAGTGTGAGGAAAGCCATTGTGATTGACTGTAACCGCCAGATTTATGCCCCTGCATAAATTATATTAAAAATGATAAAGCTTTATACAGAAGCTGTGCAGTGAGCAAAAACAAATCCCAAAACATCTAATATAAATCTATGATGAGTATACTATATATGAGCAATCCAGGGAATATACATAAAAGCAGTATTACAGTATATCTTTAGTGGCACATATTTGGAAAATATAATGTATCATAGACTATATACAGTTTCTTAGACACAGGTATGACAGGGAAAATAATCATCAAATCAGATGGGATAAGTGGTTTTGCCATTGATTTCACTGTAAATCTGCATCCAAAATCCTTATCAGTTCCTCAAGATAAGACCTCATGCACATGACCATGTCAGTATTGCGGTCCGCAAACCATGAATCTGCAAAATAAAGACACCTTCCAGCGCAGAACGGACACATGCATGTGGACAGCGCATAGATGACATACCTGTGATGTCCGTTCTTATTGCAGACCCGTAGAAATTAATGGGTCCGTATGCAATCCAAAAAAATGTGGATCAGACACGGATATAAAATACGGTTGGGTGCATGAGGCCTAATAGGCATGCTGGAGATTTAAAAATCTGCGTGGAGTCCACTACATGTGATTGCGGTTTTGAAAACTCCATACTAAACTATAAATCCACAGAAAAAAACTGTAACAAAAGATACTGTCTGTGTCCAGCTATAAAATGCATTTTAATAGTCTTGAAATTCTGTCTATAAAATGTATTAAAACAGCTATACGTGGTTAATGCCCATTATACTTCATCACCCGAATTAGAATGGTTTGCCTAACATCAAGTGCTTATTTATGTTACCCATTTGTACATTAGTGCCCATAGGATTTTCCTCCGTTATTGCAGAATTAATCTAAGAAGTAAAACAGTCTTCTCATTGAAAAAGAGTTCCGCATCTAAATCTTTTTTATTTCTTGTATTAACTCTAGATTTCTTAGAATTTGTTGCTGAGGTTCCTAAAATAATGGTACATAGGCAGGTCTGATAGGTCTGATCAATACACCACAGAAATGACTGTAATTTTCCTTGTGTAAAAGTGGTTGTCTTAGACTTTCTCCGCGTTCAATAAGGTCATATTGACATTGAAGATGAAGATGCTTGTGCTCAGGAGCCCTGTCTATAAGCTAAAGTGCAGATCCACTAAGAATCAGCAGCTCCCCCTCTGGTAGAATCAGTCCATCAATGTGCAGTACACCAGAATAGGGTACTGGCAAACTTTTCTTGTTATATAATATTATTCAGTACTATTTGATGCTATTTTATATGCTCATACCTTGTAAGCAGCATAGCTCTTGTATGGATGAGACTGGGTTAACAACCCTGGCTCAGCCCTTGCAAGAAGCTACTTGTGGATCCTGGATCTACCCCTAGCTCAGTCTAGTTAGTAGTGAGTTTGCAAAGGGGGAAGTGAGAGGAAGCTCCATGTGCTCCACTCCTCATAGAATTGGAACGAAGTTCCAGAGAATCATCTTCTCTGATGATTATCTACTCAAGTGAAAGACCTCACCACTTCTACAGTACTCTGGTGAAAGAAAGAGAGATAAAAGGAAGGAACTATTAGAAAGTCCAGAATTTGCATGGCCAAGCAGTTGAAAATCACAGCCAGCATTGCATCCATAGATTCTTCAGAAAGAGACTTTGGAAAGAGAGGAAAGAGTACTACAATTCACATCAATGCTCAAATCTATACATTGCTATCTGGGGAGATTTCCACTGTGAATTATTTGGAACTGTGTTTTAATACCATTGTATGTACAACTGCCATTCTGCAATTTACTAAAGAGAGACAAGGGCAAACATTCAGAGGAAATGTATGGGTGCCACAACTTTTCTGGGTATGAAGGCTGATTGATGGGCCAGTTTTAATCCAAAAAGGGTTGTCTTCATGACAAAGCCACTTTAATCTAGCAACAGTAACACTAAAAATAAAAACTGTATGATGATAAATTACATGGATGTTTGCACCTTTTTTTAGCCTTACTATGTAGTTCGAAGGACAAAGAATTATGGAAATGAAATGCCTAGAAACTGATCTAAGAAGTTGGTACATATGGTCTTGTGAAAGGCAGAGATCCTGTTCTGAATACTGGAGAACCTGGGGCAAATATGAGTGATAGATGAGATATCATTGATTGATCCAGGGCACACTTCTTAGTGCTAAACATTAAGTTTATTATATCATATCATATGTAACTGAAGTATGAACTTGATGTATGTTCTTTCCAGCTTTCACATATTATAGAGCAGTATCCAGATAACAAGAATGGTGTTTCAGTCAGGGTGACCAAGTTGTATCTGGTATAGAAGGAATAGGAGCCCGGTACTGTAGATCCGGCCCCGAAATGCCTGGTGGGAAAAGCCAGCTATTGTAGTGTCCTGTTCCAAAAAAGTCACACCGACCGAAACACTGAATACTGCTCTATAATATGTGAATGCTGGAAGGAACATGTATCACATTCATACACATATGATATGATCTACTAAACTTCAGAGGTGTGCCTTGGATTTTAGTGCGCTATATTACGGGTTGAAGAACCTTTTAAGGTGGCACCTTTGGAATCAAAGTGTGTGATTCCACTAGCCCTCAAAGAGATATCATTATCATTGGAGATTATATTTGTGCTATGTGTGTACTAGCAAACTAAGTACTGTATTTGAGTGCCCGTACTAGAAACTCCCTATTTATATATCCTGATGTTATATTGATACATGATACATTTTAATTATGCTGTAAGAACCCTTATATCAATAGCCAATGATGAAGAAAATAAAACTAGTACAGTTTACTGTGAGGTATCAAACAATGTGGTCACATAGCCAAATAGTTTCTAAATATATCTACAATATTTGAAGAGTAACTTTTATCATAAAATCAATAATACAAGCAAAGACAAGAAACTTTGTAATATATGTTATCACAGAAAGATATCTCTCTCTATGCTTATCAGGTTCCTCTCCTGCTGCCCCTTTCACTAATTCTCAATTCACTGCTTAAATCTCTCTTTAGTAAATACGAATTAGTAGCTCATTGAGTGATCAAATTATATCTGTAGCCCATAAGGGAAAGTGGAAGAGAAGGAGGGAGAAGCTACTGTCGAGAGACAAAGGCAGAGAGAGGGCATACCACAATAATGTAACACAATAAAGCTAAAAAGAATATCAACCATCAGGTCACATAAAGTAAAATACTGATACCTTAACGCTCATGAACCGGAGGCCAGGTTTTGTGAAGCCACAGTGATGCTGGGCCGTTGGCTTAAGAAGCCCTGCTCTGGCAGCCCTAAAAACAGACAAAATCCGAGTCATCTTTAGGGCCTTGTAGAGCAGTTCAGCCCTTCTGGAGAAAGTAGGGGTAGATGTTTAGGCTGCGGAGTGGCTTGTAGGAAAGAGGCTGCAGGCAGGGTCACATTTGCTGATATTTGCTCTGATGTGGGCATTTAATAAATTGAAGCCAAGCTCCACCTCCCGATGACCACCTCCCTCCCTCTATACCGTGATTTTTAGATGTCTGTGTGACAACGTTGCAACACTGATTAAACATTATCTCTTGGAGTGATGTTCAAACACACGTTACTTCATAATACCGCAGCTTTTGTATTCATCAGCAATGCTATACTCTGCTTGTATGGAAAATCAATAGAAAACACAAAAAAACAGCTACTGCTCTGTCCTAAAACTGCCCTTGTAACATGAAAGTCAAATAAACTAAAGCTAACAGGGTATGTCAATGGTGGCTTCATGTCCTAAATGTATAGGTCACAGGACTTGGTTGACCTGTCTGGTCAGACGCTGGATTATGTGCATTACATGGTTGAAAATTATAGTAGAAAATGATTTGTTGTATAAAAAAGTTCCAACAATATTGATGGAAAGAAAAAGGTTTATTTTGTCAGGAAGGGTATAACAGTTCTGTACTCTAATATGGGGCCAATACAGTGCCACATGGAGTACTTATGATCTCAGTAGTATGGAGCCTTCCGGCTCTGTGTACACAGCTGTAAAATTCTATAGCACGGGCATATGTTCTACATTTTAGAGCAATTTTTTGCCATGCCTTTTGTTGCAAGGGGAAACTGCACAAATTATGTGTAGTATTACATGGTGTTCATTCAAATGAATGGGAGACCATCCAATACATGGTGCCACTGTGTCCTCCAGAGCGCTGCTCCTCTTTGATCTCTTTCTAGCAAACTCATTAACATGATTAACTCCAAAAATGTAGACACCTTTCAGCAACTTCAATGCTCAAGTGCCCACATCTCATAGTCATTAAACAAGGTCATTTTACAGTCTGACTCTATCCAATCAGTGCTTCATGTGTCAGACTGTGCAGGGGCACACCCCTCACCCCCTCACCCAGTTTGACCTCTATTGCAAACTTTTGGCATTTCATTCATAATACTAGTTGAACAGTACAACGTAAAGATGAAACTGTAACTCCGGTGGTCCATGCCTGCTGGCATCTCTCTTCTCCTTCCTGGCAAGCACAGGCACCACAGTAGTACTGCTCCATTCCCTCCACACAGGTTGATGCCTGCTTTTTGCCTCTAGTACCTCTCTCTGTCCATAAGGGCTTCTGCATCTCCCTCCAGCTCTTAAAGGATCAGTGCAATGAATGCATCATAATGTTCCCCAGCCTATGGCTGTACACTCAGGACATTTAAGACACCATCTTCTGTGGGCAGGTACGCTATTATACTGTCGGACTACTCATACTAGACTCCTGTCTTACTTCCTGAATTGACCCTCTGCCACCTGACTTTGAAGTTGTGCTACGTGCCATGATGTTTGGCTTGTTACTCAGTTTGTCCCTATGGTCTTGTCAAAGCCCTTGGTGCTGTGCACCATTGTCTCTTGCCCTCGTGAGTCAGCAGTCACTGAAAAAGAGACTACTCCAAGAGGTAGCAGCCTGGTGTTTTCCTAACAGTGGATTCCAGATGCCTGCATAGGGATTATAGGGTGAAGACCAAGGGGCCACCAGGACAACACCCTTACAAGTATCCCTGAGTCAAATCTGTTCAGTGGCACAGTGGATACACATCATATCAGAAGCGTGTTTATGCCATCCTCCATAGTATGCAAGAGAACAGACTCTTGCAGATTCAAAAGTGCTATTTTGAGACAAGAGCTCTTCCTTTCTTGGGCTATGTAATTTCAGAACAAAGCTGTTAATATTGTATGCCTTACTATATTGCAAACTTCAGTTGTCTTATCTTTCTCTTGATACTTTTCGCACTAACCCAGTTGAAGGTATTCTTAACAAGTTTAGTTTTCTAGACTATCTGTATACTGGTGATAACCAACTATACACGTCTTTATCCAAAATATCTCCTTCTTTCCAGAATAAAACCATCCTAAAACTAGCATGTCAACTCCATATTAATAAGAACCTGTAACGCTTAACATCCAGTAATATTTATGGACAGTACATCTGGAGAAGCAGAGCAAATTCATATATGGTGATGGGGTAAATGAGTTAGTGTAACTTGTATTTCTCACTCCGACCATATGAGTCTAGTGGATGGTTGGTAAGTAACATAGTTTATAAGGCCGAAAAAAGACATCTGTCCATCCAGTTCGGCCTGTTATCCTTTTTATTGCAAGTTGATCCAGAGGAAGGCAAAAAACCCCGTGAGGTAGAAGCCAATTTTCCTCACTTTAGGGGAAAAAATGCCTTCCCGACCCCAATCAGGCAATCAGAATTACTCCCTGGATCAACAACCCATCTCTAGTAACTGTAACCTGTAATATTATTACCCTCCAGAAATACATCCAGACCCCTTTTAAACTCTTTTAGTGAACTTACCATCACCACCTCCTCAGGCAGAGAGTTCCATAGTCTCACTGCTCTTACTGTAAAGAATCCTCTTCTATCTTTGTGGACAAACCTTCTTTCCTCCAGGCGCATGTTGTCAATCATGGAGGGAGTTGCTTTTAATGATATATGTGCAAAATAGATTAATGGTAGACCCATGGGAACCCAGTCCAATACTCATGGCTGGCCTCAGAGATGTACAATCTGACACTACTAAAGAGTGCGGCACCTGTAGTCCGCACCCCTGATTCAACACTTGCTATCCAAACTCATAGAAAGAGGCAATTGTGCAGACTGTAGCTGCATTTCTTACTTCATTGGCTTGAAACCTGCAAATCTAATTGTGATGTGATTTATTTGTGTCTCTAGGGAGTGCAGCTTCGAAAATTCCCTAGCTTTTTACACTGCATGTACATTATATGACACAGTAACCTACTGTAAATAAATCACACATTTTTTGAATATTGAAGCTATGCAAAGTGTTTTATTACAACCATACATTACAATTTACAACCATAACACTCGACATATTATAACTCACTACATGATTAATTCCTTTTTACTATTCCAATATAAACCACAGAATAATGTCTAATATCATTTTCTTGTTTTCTGCCATCATTGTCTCTGCTTGTTTTCCCGTTTTAGAATTAAAGGGGTTCTAAATTTCAACTTTCAGACCCTCCTGTGACACAGTAAGTAAGTAAGTTGACCATTACAATACATGGAAAGGCATAGTTCAGCAAGCATGTTTTGCCATTTATGAGTTCCAATGCCCCTCCTTTTCACCCAAATTTGGCATAATCAATTAATTTTATTCTTAGCTAATCTAAAGTAAATCACTAAAATGGCAATCAGCACATTTGGTAAAGCCATTGAGAAGACACGTTTTCTTGTACAACCTCATTTAGAACTTTATTTAGAACTAGATGGCAGCAATGCATCTCAAAAAAGTTGGAACATGGCTATGTAAACCATTGTGTAGCATGCCCTCTTCTTTTAACAATAGCTTGGAAATGTCTGGACAGTGAATAGACCATTTGCTGGAGTTTGTTTTTTAGAACAATGTCTCCATCTTGTCTGATGTAGAATTTTAGCTGCTCAACAGTCCTGGGTCTGCTTTGTCGGATTTTTCATTTCATGATGCGCTAAATGTTTTCTGTCAGTGAAAGGTGTGGACTGTAGGCAGGACACCCACACTCTTCTCCTGAAAAGCCATGCTGTTGTTATGGATGCAGTATGAGGTTTAGCATTGTCTTGCTGAAATATGCAAGGCTTTCCCTTAAAGAGATCCCTTCATATGTTGTTCTAAAACCTCTATATAGTGTTGAGCATTGATAGTGCCTTTCCAGATGTGTAAGCTCCCCACCCACTAATGCAATCCCATACCTCCAGAGATGCAAGCTTTTGAACTGTGCGCCGATAGAAAGCTGGATGGTCCCTCTCCTCTTAAGTCCGCAGGACACAGCATCCGTGGTTTCCACAAAGAATTTCAAATTTTGATTCATCCAACCACAAAACAGTTTTCCATTTTGCCTCATTCCAGTTAAAAGAGCTTTAGCCCAAAGAAGACAGCAGTGTTTCTGGATCGTGTTGACGTATGGCTTTGCATAATACAGCTTTAACTTTGTGGATTGCACAGTGACCCATGTTCACATACAATGATTTCTAAAAGTGTTCATGAGCCCCTGAAGTGATTTCCAGTACAGAATCATGTCTGTTTCAACATCATTCCCCATGAGGGCCCATAGATCACAAGAATCCAGTATTTACTGTTTGCCTTTTCCCTTGTGCACATGGATTTCTTCAGATTCCCTGAATCTTTATTTATTATGTACTGTTGATGATGATATATTCAAAGTGTTAGGAATTTTACTTTGAGGAATTTTTTTTCCACACATTGGTGAAGCTCTGCCCATCTTTGCTTCTGATAGTCTCTCTATAACATGTGCTTTCTATACTCTTTTCAGTCATGTGACTTAGTAGCAAATTTCTATTCCAGCTGTTTTTTTTATTAGCACCACTTACTTTTCCAGCCTTTTTTTTGCCCCTGTCCCAACTTTTTTGATATGCGTTGCTGCCATCAAGTTCTAAATGAGTTAATTTTGGCATGAAATGGAAAAAATGTTTCACTTTCAATAATCAATATGCGTTCTTTGATTTATTGAGAATAAAATACAGGTCTATGAGATTTGCAATTCATTGAATTCTCTTTTTATTTAAATGTATTTACATTTTACACAACTCCTCAATCTTTTTGGAAATGGGGTGAGAAATATTCCCTAAGGAATCTTACATGTGCCATGATTTCATCCTAATTTGGTTAAAAAAGACTTATGGAAAAGCAGATCTCCAAACACGGTGCATACGGGACTTTAGCAGCCTTGTGTATATGTTGAAGGGTGCCAAGAAATGTCAAATCAAACAGATTTTTTGGGGGAAGAGGGAAGACGGGGAAACATTAATTACATTTTAAGAGTTCATAAACCATCCCTATATTCCCAAAGCTCTTAACCAAGTGGGGGGGGGCATCCATTTACAATTAGAGAATAGCTGTATAGAAAAAAATAAAATTAGAAATTTTACATGAGCAAAAGAGAGGTTACATTCCATTCCTTCTGATTGTTCTTGTAGCTGGCTGGAATGTGGAGTTTAAGATAATCTTTCTGTCATGGAGGTGGTGACGTCTTCACGCTCGATGCACGTCCTTTGGCAGGTTTTCTTCAGTCAAGATGGGAGCAGATGGCCTCTCCACGATCAAGTGGATGAGGTGAGTATCATTTTTTTTTAACCCCGGATTAACCCCTGAGCCAGGGGTGCACCTAGCCTTTCTGCTGCCTGAGGCGAAAACTGAAATGGAGCCCCTCCCAACCCAATGCCAATTTCTAAACCTAACCCGTTACCTTCAGCCCATGGCCCTTCTGCTGCCCCTCTCTTGCCCGTACCTGGTGCTGCCTGAGGCGATCGCCTCACCTGGCCTCATTGGTGGTGCACCCCTGCCCTGAGCACCTGAATGTGAGTCTCAGATGCCATGTTCAGCATTGAGCGCAGCATCTGAGGGGTTAAATAACGGGGGCAGGGCGATCGCCATTCTCCATCATTACGCCCGCTCCATACAATGGAAGGCGATTTGAGACAAAGTAATTTGTAACAAATCGAATTTCTTGACATAGTTTGGCAAAGCCGCCGAACCAAATTTTTCAAAACTTCGCTCATCTATAATAAGGAGCGCGCAGTAAATACAGAACAAAGACAAAATTGTTGTATGTGTTCCCATTTGATCTTGAGCATGCAATGAATAGGTTTCTCCTAACTATCAGTGCCCAGGGATTTGTAAGGGCAAAAAAAAGCAAATTATTCATGAGCCGATGCTTATCCACTTGGAAAAAAACAAATGTTAATCAATGACAATATAGCGCTAACAAAAATACAGGCTATTGTCGCACTATTGGTTGTCAGTCTTTGGGTAAAATGAAAACCAAAGTTTTGCACCCTGAGCCAGTAGGATCCACTCCTGGTTTTGACTATAAGAATAAATCAAAAACTGTATCTAAGTTCTCTGTAAAGACCCTGTCTTTTTCCACATAACATGTCACATACATTTTCGTAATGAGGGCAATGCACTGTAGTCAATATTTTCTTTCCTATATTACAAGTGAGCTGAGGACAAACCTATATCACATGGGTGTATTTGGGTACAAGTTGGTTAAACTAGCATCATTAAAGGAAAGAGAAAAGAAGGTTATTTAAACAGCAGTCTGGGGTTTTGTATAAGTTACTATATTTTTGTACGTTCTCCATAAATGTGTATTCAGAACGGTGACAAACAGATGTTGTAACCTCAGTAAATTCTGGTTTGCTACTGGTTTATAAGGAGGGTGTGTAGATTGCCGAGGGGGGGATAATGGGTGTTGACTTGGAGACCATCCACAGTAAAGCTTCATGAAAGGGATTCAATAAAAGTTGAAGAATTTGGAAACTGGCGAATGTTGCAATCCTGCTTGAGGTTGCTGATCATGAGGCTATCACCTCATATGACAGAACAATGGGCAAATTTCAGCTACAAGAGCAAAACACATGAATGCAACTCTGAGACAATTAAAAAAGAATTTTTAAAAATGCTACCCGTATAACACGCAAAGTACTTATATATCCAGGAAAGGTGATATTTTATAGAAGCAAAAGCATCAAATGAATATCTGTTGAGATATATTAACTAGAAGAAAGCAGAAAACAGCTGGTTGCCTCTGGTATACGTTCTAAGCAGATCCATCACTAGCTGCCTATGAAAATGAATGACTCCTCACATCATAACTATGTTCTCAATGTAAGTACCTGCAGAAGACATATCCCAGAGGGATGAATTGATGTGGGCATGGTGCAAAAGAAGGCCTTTAAATATATATATATATATATTTTTTTTTTTCTTCATATGAACATCAATAACTTGCAGGCAGCTCAAGAGGTTTGAGGAGATTCTTCAAGATGATCAACCATTGGTTAGCTAAATCATAACAATATCATTTATAGTTACACCCAGACCCAAATAATGAACATTTTTTGTATTCACTTATAAAAAGGCTCAAATCACCAAATATTCATGGAATAGTTATTATAGCATCACCTGCTGTATCAGTCTAATAGCCTTTACTTGGTCTGCTTCATTAAATCAGCAAGGGTGGATGAACATGTTCAGTCTTGCTCCTTTTGTTACGCAGAGGCATCACTGTTGAGGTAAGCTGGCTGCTTCTGAAGCTGACACATCTTCTCTACTTCTCAGAGCAGAAGCTAAGTACACAAGTGGTAAGAGTGATGGACTGTGTTACCATACTTACAACTTCTCAGCAACTCCTCTGACTAGCTAATGAATGTAGATCATAATTACTAGTGGATTGTAATAGAAAGGTAAGGAAGTTCTCTGTGTTATGCTACTCAAGAACAAGGGGGCATACACTGTTTTTGCACAGATGCCCTCTTCTGTCCTCTAAGAGGTGGCATTATGAACCAAGGCACTTAACTTGAAAAGGTCAATCTGACCATCTAAAAGGGAGCACAGCTTAAAATAGGATTAGGCAGAAATTAACCCATAAACCACATTTTATACCACATAACACGTAGTTGATGTAGCTAATCATGAGCTCAGTGCTGGAGTGAGATCCTTTAGGTTGCCCAGAAAAGCCACGTTCCAGTTAGAAAGGGCATGTCCCCTTTTAATTCTAACATGAACTCAGGTCGGAGCCTCTGAAAAGACTAATAGTTACTTGAGAAAGACTGTGGCTCATATGAAGTTGCTCTATGCTGTGGGGGAAAGGGGTGCCCAAATATTTTTTCAATACTCATTACCTTCAGAAAGTTGGAAATAAGAGGTCAAGAGCTCACGCTACAATAACGCATTTACCGATCATATTCTCCCAGCCAAGTCTTGGGGGTGTGTTTTATTATAATTGTCCACGTGTTTGACATAGAGTGTGACCGAAGGGCAAATCTACTTTCATCCATCAATGTAAGGGCAGGTCTCCCAAGCCACTCAACTGAATTCAGCAATATTCAACTGTGACCCATCAGTCACATGACAACATTTGGCACAAACCCTCTGACTTTCACAGCACATGACAAAAGTTCTGCAACAGTCTGCAGTTTTGCAGGTTTGAGGATTAGGTAAATGATTATCTAGATATTTACTAGTCAGCAATATTCTATAAAGTATAACTACATTTTCAGCTTAGCAGTTCTGTATCAGTCGTCATCTGAACATTAAAGGGAGTCTGTCAGCAGTTTTGATTAGGCTTGAGCGAATTGACCTTCGCATCATAGATCCGAAGTTGATTCGTTCAAAAATTTTGATGTAAATACCATTTCCATAGAGTATTAAAATGTATTGGTTCAGTGCAGCCAAACTTCATCTCACCTGAAGTCATGCGAGACTTCTTTAAATTGCTACTGTATTCATACGTGCTTATTTAAAAAACTATTTTAAATAGGAATCCAAATTGGGCTTTGATACCAAGGAACCAGCCTGTTCCAAAGCCCACTTTGGGTTCTTATTTTAAATTGTTTTTAAATATGCAGCTATGAATACAGTAGAAGTTCACTAAAGTTACGCGCAACTTCAGGCAAGACGAACTTTGGCTCCACGGAGTGAATACATTTTAATGCTGTACAGATACATCGACTTCAGATCTGTGATCTGAAGGTCGATT
This sequence comes from Rhinella marina, assembly GCA_900303285.1. Classification (NCBI taxonomy): domain Eukaryota; kingdom Metazoa; phylum Chordata; class Amphibia; order Anura; family Bufonidae; genus Rhinella; species Rhinella marina. The sequence goes on from ONZH01017940.1 coordinate 129,341, forward strand.
TGCTGAAGCCTAGTTTTGACCATGATAAGCTGCTACCTCCACTAGGTAGTGGCTGTGGAAAGCAGAACAAACACACCTTTTGTGAAGCTTTTCCCATCAGAAAAAGTGAGAATATGAACTTTTATTCTGCGAGCTTCACTGCTCTTTCACAAAGTCCCCCAAGAGCTGCATTGAGCTCTTTCACAAAGTCCCTCCTTTGTTCTCTGTGAGACAGCTATAGCATTCAACCAGGAGACCAGTATATCTGGCACCCAGAGAAGAGTGGAAGAGTTGTGAAGCAGATCAATGCAGTAAGCACATGAAGATCTGCCTCATTGGTACTTGCAGGAGCAGAACTTGGCAGAATAAAAGTTCATATTCTATCTACCTCTGATGAGAGTAGCGCCTCGAGTTTTGTACATTTGTACTGCCCTCCCCCGCCCCTACCTAGTGCTGTTAGCAGTTTATCTTGGTCAAAACAGCGGACAAGCTCCCTGTACGTAGTTATATGAATGACAGTCACCTTTATGTTGCATAGGCTACAAAAATATATCATCCAATTTTTTTATTGTTTTGAAGTTACCATAATTATAACTATTACAGCTAGATGATGTAATTTATTCTAATAAGTAGAGATGAGCGAATCATCCAAAATTTGCTTCGCCAAATATTCGAAGTTTTCACAATATTCGAACGAATATGAATCTATTCGATGAAGCTGCGTACAAATGATATGTTATTATGTGGTGTTTTGCGAACATTTGCACACTAATAACAAACGTACACTTGTTAAAGGTACGCAACTTATGTGAACACGTACGCATGAGCATACTATTGTTTTTTTCCAGTTTTGAGGGGGGCATATCTACACTTTCCCGCTCTTGCGGGGGCGGAACATCATTTTCCGGCCGTACGTATCTTACGTACATTTAGCTGTCAAATTTTTGCGTACGTTTACGAATAATACAAAGCGGATCCGACAAAATTCGGATTTGCTTCGGAGAAGAAAATTTCCAAGATTCGATACGAATCTACGAAGCGGCAAATAGATTCGCTCATCTCTACTAATAAGTCCCTTCACAGTCAAAATTATCCAGCCCCTTGGCCCAAATGCTGGCTCAGAGGACCCTTTCCAAGATGGACAAACATGTGTGAGGCTACATATAGCTTTTATCCAATAACCTGACTTTCCAGCCAGATAAGACAAGATCTAATCAGTTTAAGGATTCTTTCTGTGGTGCCTTTAGCTGTCAATTATTTTTATTCTTTTTGTATTTCTAGAGTTTGCTCCCAGGGACATTCTCTTTCAGAGTACACTAGTTTTGATCTAGTCTGGATAAAAGGGGTTGTCTCATCTGAGACATTCATGGCATATTGCTTGGATATGCCACCAATGTCAGAGCTGTGCAGTCTCACCTCTGGAACCCACTCCTGTCTATAGAACAGGGCCCCCAAAGTGAACAAGAGTGTACTGTGCAAATATAGCCATCCTGCATTCACTTCTATGGGAGTTCCAAAAGTAGCCAAGCTCTGACTATTTCCAGCAGTCACATAGAGGTAAATGCAAAGGTGGCTCTTGTTTACTTTGGGGCCCCCATTCTATAGATAAGTGCAGGTCCCAGTGGTGGGAGCCACATTAATCTGACATTCATGGCATATCCTCGCAATATGCCACCAATGACTCAGATGACATAACCCCATTAAACCGTCTTGAGTATGGAATACATAAATATTCAACTAAGAATTCTAATAATATAATAGTATAATAGCTAAGCTTTCTACTGTTCATCAGTATTTTTAGATCCCATTTCAAGTTGAACTTAGGCTAGGGCTACACAGCGACACCTGTCGCGGCCAGGATCGCTGAGTAGCCGGGATCCTATAGAAATTAAAGGTATGGCCTCCGCAGTCGCAAAAAGTCCAGCCCTGTTGGATTTCTTGCGACTGCGGCGGGGATCCCATTCATTTGTATGGGATCCACGTTACTCAGCGATGCAGGCCACGACAGGTGTCGCCGTGTAACCCTAGCCTTAAGCTGCCAGCATTTTCTCAGAGCGGTTTAGAGTAAGGTGGAACCTAAACTTCAAAAGAAATCTAAACTAGGTAATAAAAAAACTGGAAAATTACTAGCACCAAGTCAAATGCACCAGGTGATGTGGCTTTGGCTGCTGACTTGCGCTTCTTTCATTGGCTGTGTATTGTTTTCCAAGTCATAGTCCAAATCGAATAGATCTTGCAGATTTCCAATGATAGGCATGTGTTCAATTTATTGCAACACTGCATATAATATGACTTTTTTACTAACCCTTTATTCACTTTGCAATATTTATCTTCAGGAATATATAAGTGATTTTAGGAGAATTCCAAATTAATGTATGAAAGGGGTTGTCTAACATAAAAGCAAAATTAAAAACTGGCAGGAAAGTGGGTCTACAAAAACCTCCCTCGTCTGTTGGAAGTCCTGCCATTTCAATGATGCAGCTCCCATCCCCACCATTTTGGGTCCCTGGTAATCCAGAAGTGATGAAGTCACATAACCGCTGGAGCCAATCACTGGATTCAGCAGTCATATGTGCAAGAAGATTGGCTGGAGCGGTCACATGACCTCATCTTTTCCAGCCCTTGAAAAGCGGAGATGTGTCTTCTTACACTTACGGAGGTGCCATTTCTGTAGAGGCTTGTGATCTTATTACCATAAATGCAGGATATATTCAATGAATCAGTATTGAGCTATTATGCACTATGGAAATAGATGCAAACATAACACATGGACTAAGTCCTCACTCTAATGATAAAATCTGAGACTCGTAGCCAATATATTTTGATTCAAACAGATCTGTGCCCACCTACCCAGCGCCACGGTGGTCTCAGGTCAAGCAGGTCCTACGCTAAACCTACCTATGCATCTATATTCAGAAGAGCAGACCCTCCACATATAGAGTGCTGCTCCTAGTCACCTCTGTGTGCATCGGCAACCAATGAGAGGAGGAGCAAGCACACCTATATGTACCACCTAATCAAGGCGTTCTGTTTGATAGGAAGGGCAAAAGTGTACATTAATGCTACTCCCAGGATAGAAGCGCATTCACACCTGAAGGTTCCACTTCAAGACAAATCAAAAATATCACGGAAAAAAGATACAAACCATCCTACACGTAGATGCACAGGTAGGTATAACGTAGGACCTGCTTGACCTGAGACCACCGTGGCGCTGGGTAGGTGGGCACAGATGTGTTTGAATCAAAATATATTGGCTATGAGTCTCAGATTTTATCATTAGAGTGAGGGCTTAGTCCATAAATTATGTTTGCATCTATTTCCATAGTGCATTATTTTCTGTGATTTTAGAAGTCACTGACAGCCGGACCCCTGCTGCATATGCCGGCGCGTTAACCCCTTGTATGCCACGGTCAAAGCTGACCGCAGCATGCATGGGGTTTCTGGAGGGCACGGGTGCCCTCTGCTTCTCCATCGGGTCCCCTCGCTGCAGTGATGTCACAGAAGGCAGCACGCTTGGGTCTCACAGGTGACATCTGTGGTTTTAGAAAGAAGGGGGCTCCCTCTGCCTTCCGATTGGAGGCCCAATGGGGAAACTGCGGGGCTCTGATCAATTATCATGCCTGGAGCTTTCTGAAGGTTCCCAAAACCTCCCTGGCCTGTCATGTTAGCCACTTGTCATGCAACCCATGCACTAGGCAAAGCTCAGCAGGCAGGGTCTCAGTATCCCATAGACTACAATGTATTTTAAAACACAAAAGGCAAAGGAGACATCAAAAATGTTTATTTGCTTGTTACAGATATCACTGAAAAATAGGGCAAGTTAGGTAACATCAAGCAGTATGAATACTGGTAATTACCTCAATGTACAGTATTTTCATACGATATCCTTCATGGTGGAAGGAGACATATTAGCTGTTTGTTTTAAATAATTTAAAATTAACCATGGACTGTACACACAATACTGCACTTTCAGTTTTTTTTTTTACACGCAAAACAAAAAAAACTTCCATGTAAACATATCCCTAGGAATGTCAGCCTGTGACATGGTTTATGCGCCTTCAGCATTGACCTAAAACGGATCATCCATTATAATCTATACACCACGATTCGAATCCCCAGGAGCCACAAAGAGAATGTAAAAAGAACAAAAATAAAGCAAAAAATTCAGATAATACAGTAGCTCAAGGGAAAACAAATCCATAGCATTTGACATGTGACATGTTGCTATTATTTGACATCATTACAAAAATAGTGTTAAATATTCAGTAAGGGTAGATTCACACCTCTGTTTACCTTATCCAGAAAGCTGTTCCACCTGAAAACAGATCGGCAGTAAATTACCCTGATCCCTTTGACTATAATGGGATTCTGCCACTTTCCAGCAGGACAAAAAACTCTGCATGCACCAATTTTTATCTGGCCAAGACCCAGCACTCCTGATGGAAAGCAGTCCGATCCCTGCTGGATCTCATTATAATCAAAGGTGTCTGGCGGTAAGCAGCAGTATCCTGCTAGGCCAGATCTGGTGAACTATAGCAGGCTGTTCTGGCAGAGGACAGATCAGCTAAATGGAGGTGTGCACCAACCCTTATGCCCCTTTCACACGAGCAGGAGACTCACATGTCTCCCGCAACGCATCTACAGCGCTGGACTCGGCACTGACTGGGATCGCATGCGATCCCTGTCAGTGCCGAGTCCAGCCCTGTAGATGCGTTGCGGGAGACATGCAAGTCTCCCACTCGTGTAAAAGGGGCATTAGGGAGGCCTATCTCTACTTGTTTAATGGAGTACCAAGTGGCTCTCTGTTGAGAAAGATTTAAAAAAAAAATAAAAAACACAACAGATCAATTGGCATATGATTTTTTTCTGAGCAAATGGATGCAAAGTTCCCTGGATCAATTAAATATCTTTGGGTGTTGTGTTTTTTTTTTTTTTGTTTTTTTTAATACCCACAAATCATGCTTAACATGATAGGTACAGCATGAATATTAATATGTTCTGCACATGTCTTTATGTGGCTTTTTTATTAACAAAATTGACAATTTTTCTCATCTGTTCAGCCACTTTAAACTCTTGGGCAGGCATTAAGATATTTGATTTAACGACAGTGTATATTGGTGGTACGGACAAACCCTTCTTCGATTTGTCAATAAAAAGAGGTCCAATAAAATATAAACATAATCCAAATGGCGTTTTCACCTTCCAGTAGGCGCGATCAGTGTCCCAGACCACAGTATAACTTTCATTGTGAGAGTTAAGATTCCAACATTGGTATCCATAGTCCCCTTTTTGAAGCCCCCAATCCTGAGGTGGAGAGTCTGAAGTGTATGCTTGGTTAATTCTCTCCCATATTATCATTGCTGGCCAACATGCCTCATCAAATGACAGGTTATATGGTAAATCCATGTTGTTCTTGGTCGATATGATCCTTCACCTTCTGAAGTGTAGACTCAAAATATTCTTGGGGAAATTAACCTGCAACATAAGACAACTGAATATTAAGCTTTGTTTCAAGCAGTCAGCATTGCTCTTCTTTAGGCTTCTTTCACATGGCAGAATTTTGCATCAGTAATTGTAAGGGTAAGGTCACACAGTTTTTGGAGCAGGTTTTGAAGCAGATTTTCCTGCAGGTTTTTCAGCCAAAGCCAGAAGTGTGTACGAAGGGAATGAGAATATAAAGGAAGGACTCATACTTTATCTTCCTGTTGGATCCACTTCTGACTTTGGCTGAAGAACCTGGAGGAAAATCTGCCTCAAAACCTCCTCCAAAAAACAGCGTGAGCCTACCCTACTCTAGGTTACACTCCTAGTGCAGAGTAAAAATACCAAAATACTGCAAAAGTGGCCTAAGGCTGGGACTGCATATAGGCTTTTTTGTAGCACTACTGATTGATTTTAACTATTGAGTAACAGCTGCACTGTTGCTCAGTAATTGAAATGAATCAGTAAGGGCTTGTTCACATCACCGTTAGGGATTCCGTTATAACAGAAAATAACGGAATCCTTAGGACGGAAATCAAAACGGACACCTTTAAGAGGCATTCAGTTTTGATCCATCATAATAGAAGCCTATGGGAAAGCATAACGGATCCGTCTGGTTGCCGTTATGCTGGACGCAAGACAAAGTTTTGTCGACATGACTTTGTTTTCCGTCCAGTATAACGGCAACCAGATGGATCCGTTATGCTTTCCCATAGGCTTCTATTATGACGGATCAAAACGGAATGCCTCTTAAAGGTGTCCGTTTTGATTTCCGTCCTAGGGATTCCGTTATAACGATGTTCTAACGGAAAGTTAGAACGGAATCCCTAACGGTGATGTGAACAAGCCCTAACCCATGGCTTTAAGCTAAATGTTGAAATTATTTCTGTCCCACTAGAAGGAGAAGAGTTCAAAGAAACCCGAATAACCCCCAAAAAGCGAGTTCCCTCTTGCAGCAGCTGCAGGCAGAATGAATTTTATAATCTCAATGGCTGTGTGAAGGGTAACCAAAAATTTAGATCTGGATTAACCACTTCAGATCTGGGCCATTTACACCCTTCCTGACCAGGCCTAATTTTGCAAATCTGACATGTGTCACTTCATGTGGTAATAACTTTGGAACGCTTTTACTTATCCAAGCGATTCTGAGACTGTTTTCTCATGACACATTGTACTTCAAGTTAATGGTAAATTTGAGTTGATAAGTTTTAATTTATAAAAGAAACCCAAAAGTTATCGAAAACCTGAAAAAATGTCACAGTTTTTTAAATTTGAATCTCTCTGCTTTTAAGACAGATAGTGATACCCCATAAAATACATTTTAATTTAGATTCCCCATATGTCTACTTTACGTTGGCATCATTTTCATTTAATTTTTTTAGGCCAGTAGAAGGTTTAGAATTTTAGACGCAATTTTTGCAAAATCAACTTTTTAAAGGACCAGTTCAGAAGTCATTTTGTGGGCTTACATAATAGAAACCACCAATAAATTACCCCATTTTAGAAATTACACCCCTCAAACTATTCAAAACTGGTTTTAGAAATGTTGTTAACCCTTTAAGTATTCCACAGGAATTAAAGCAAAATAGATGTGAAATTTTAAAATTTCACTTTTTTTTGCAGATTTTCCACTTTAATCATTTTTTTCCTGTAACACATCAAGGGTTAACAAAACAAAACTCAATATTTATTACCCCGATTCTGCAGTTTGCAGAAACACCCCACGTGGTGGTAAACTGTTATTTGGGGATACGCCAGGGCTCAGAAGGGGAGGAGCAGCATCTGCATTTTCTAACATGGAATTTTCTGTCATGGTTTTTAGGAGCGATAACTTTTAAATTTTTTTGTAGACTGAGCTGCGTGAAGGCTTATTTTTTGCGGGACAAGCTGTGCTTTTTACTGGCACCATTTTGGGGTACATCCGGCTTTCTTATCACTTTTTAACCTAATTTTTGGGAGGTTAACAAAAAAAAAAAAAAAAAAAAAAAAGCAGTTTAGGGGCATTTTTCTATATTTTTTTTTTACACCGTTCACTTGATGGGGTAGATCAGGTGATATTTTTGTAGAGCCAGTTGTTACGGACGCAACGATACCAAATATGTCTATGTTTTATTTTTATTTTTTTTTTACACAATAAGAGCAATTTTAGGAAAAAAAAATCATGTTTTTGTGTTGCAATTTTTTAAGAGCCATTTTTTTTTCATTTTTCTGGCTATGATCTTGTGTGGGGGCTCGTTTTTTGCGGGATGATGTGACGTTTTTATTGCTACCATTTTGGGATGCATACGACTTTTTGATTGTTTGATATTATGTTTTTTGGTAGGTTAGGCAACAAAAAAAAAAAAAAAAGTGCTGTTTTGGCATAATTTTTATTAGATTTTTTTTACGGTGATACCAAATATGTTTAATTTATTTTTATAACATTTTTTTAATGACATATTTGGGGGAAAAAAATTTTAAGTGTGATTTTTTACTACTATATTTATACTCTAATTTTTTTATGGTTTTATTTTACACTTTACAAGACCTCAGGGGGACATTTAACTTCACTTATTTATTTATTTTTTACACTTGATTTCTCCTGTAACTGGGGCTGAGAGACCCGGCAGCTCCTGCACTCTCCCGGCCCCGGCGATCACATGACCGCCGGACCGGAACAGGAAGCGCAATAGCGCTTCCTGATTTGTATACACAGCGCTCGGTGAAATCCGCCGCGTGTAAGAGAGCCAAGCGCCGTTCTGGACAGAAGAGGTATGGAGCAGTAACATGATTGATAATGCCTCTGTGCCTCTCTGTACTTTTTTTACTACACAATCATAGGAAGATAAAGTTGTCACTGTGATTTTGTAGTAAAAAGGTCACAGAGAGGCACGGTGCCTCTTCTGTCCAGAACGGGGCTTGGATCTCCTACACGCTACGGATTTCTCGGACTGAATCTGCTCGTGTAAAAGAGCCCTTAAAGTGAATGGGTCCGAATTCAATCCTCCAAAAAAATTTAAAAAAAAAAAAATTATAAAAAATATGGATGTACCCCAAAACCAAGGTCGTGTGCATGAGGCCTAACGCATAATACATTTGTGATTCCCTGGATAAAGGGGCATGCAAAAGGAGGGGGGGGGGGTTGAGAAAAGCAGGATATTGTTAGGTGCTGTATGGTAATCTAATGTAAATCACCATTTATGTTGAGGGAAGCACTGTGATTTAATCTGTATTGTTGACACAGGTGGCAATGATGGGTTAACTGCCTGTTGAGCAGCAAGAGCTAAACTGAGTCATTGTTCAGTGTCATGGTCACGTCAGAGGTTTCCTCATTCTGTGTAGCTTTAAGGACTATGTGCCACACCACAATTTCTTTTGGAGGTCAGGTTGCACCCAAGATGGCCGAGGGCTCTTACCTAAACATTTTCCATTATTGGTCTCAGGGAGGTTGCCCTCTACCACAGCATGCCACCCTAAGCTTTGTAGTTGGGATTGCAGCAACGTCTTTGTCATGCCTGGGTGCCTCCAGGGGACCTCAGCAACTGATTTCCACTACCCATTTCCAGAATTGCCCTGACCACACACACCTACCAGCATAGAACTAGCACGCTGTCCACACTTGCATTTGCAGCAAGCCCCTGAGGAGCCGGAGCAGAGGATGGGTGTGGTTGTGGCTCTGGCTGTAACAGTCAGTCAATCACAGTGGATTTCGTCACACTGTTGCCCTCCAGGTCTGTGCAATGAAAGGAGGGTGCAGCCTTTCTTCCCTCAGGGCACACCCTGGTTCTGGGGCTCCTGCCTGAAAGCAGTTGGGGTGCCAGTGATGTTAAGTGTTCGTATGGGTGCAAGGCAGGGCGTGTAGAGTGCAATATCTGATGTATGGGGCAGGAGTCAGTAACCAGGCCAGATGCAGCAGAGTAAGTGTCTATCTTTACTGAAGTAAAAAATATGTTGTAGTATACCCAACTATAGCAAAAACAGCTCCAACTATACAAAGTGCAATTCTTCTCAGATACCGATCTATGGATTTAGGCAAGCATGGGAGTTATGGCTCTCTTCCAGTAGAATCTATAGCGGGCAATAGCGTTCTTGCTATGACAGCTGTAAAGTCCACTGAGTGAGGGGTGCAGGGTTTTAGAGATACGACTGGCCAGGTTGTGTCCATGTGTAAAGGGTGTCTAAACAGTGTCCCTCAAGGCAGTAAAGTCTTAACAGCTTGCGTAGCAGGTTACCTTACTTTAATGCTCGGACATGCAGAATTTTAGTTCTCTCTTTTGTTTTCTAGCATCAAGGGGGATCGATAAATCCTGCTCTTTGTGTGAACCCGCCCTTAGGGCTCATGCACCCGGTCGTGGCCGTATTGCGGCCCGCATACTGCCCGGCCGTGTGCACCCCACATTACAGATCGCAGACCCATTCACTTGAATGGGTCTGGAATCCCAGAGATGGGAAACGGAGGCACGGATCGTAACCCCACGAAAGCACTACTTTTTTACGGTGCGGACTGTGGGATGCAGATCGTCGACCCAATTAAACTGAATGGGTCAGCGATCCGAATGCAGCGGCCCCACAGTCAGTGCCCGTGCATTGTGGCCCGCAAATTGCAGTCCACAGTATGGGCACTGACAGCACACGTTCGTGTGCATGAGCTCTTATTCACAATCCGATCAGATCAATCATTACATGCCGAACAGAATAGGCTACACAGGAGTCTAAAGGTTTCCTAATGCTCAGTACATGGCCATGTGCATAACACGTAAAGTGTTCCTTTTATGCACAAGTAGTAAGAAACTTTTGTTTACAGGAAAAGTAAATAGCAATTCCCTAATGTAATATGGTTGTTAGTAATGCTTCATATAGGCATGGCACTGTCCATTAATACATGGCAGAGTATAGTAAACCCTTTCTTAATATGCCATGCTCCTTCTGAAAAGGACTCTTCATCCAAGATAAAGCCATGGGGAGATTGTAGTCGTTACTGGAGGATCAAATAGAAAATGTTTTTTACGGAGTCTACTGAGCTACTAAAATAATGATCGTGAACCTCTACATGTTTGTGACCTTGAACAGCAAAGTGTACTGTACAACTTATCACAATCCTGCAGCCAAATTTCTTCATCCAACAGCGATTTGAGTGTTGCTGTTCCAACATTTATTTGCACTGATTTTAGTGTGTGTGTGTGCGCGTGTGTGTGTGTTCAGTCAGGTGACATGTCTAGCATGGCCACATTCAGTGCATTTACTTCACAGACAGGACTAAATTCATTAAACGAATCTAAAGAACAGATTTTAAAAAAAAAAAAAAAAACACAACATAACAAATATTGTTAAACAATGCTAAAGAGTCACCAAGACTATACAACTCTATTAGTGGGCATCAAGGTATAGACTAGAAGGAGGCGAGTAGATTAATAACATACATAGTTTTGTGAGGAAAAAAATTAAGTAAAATTCATTTAAAGGGTATGTCGGCATTCAATAAAAACTCGCGCAGCCCGCGTAAATGTGCTAAAATAACAAAAAGCCGTAATTACCATTTTTCCCCTGCTGGTTCCAGAACTGAGCTCCAGTCCTGCTCATGGCTGACACCATCTTCCTGGCTGCATCAGCGACATTCCTTGCACCCAGATCACTGTGTCGATAGAGGCCTCAGCAATACAAGGGAAGTCACTGCTGCAGCCAGAAAAACAGCAGCGAGGAGTGCAGTACCCTAGACCTGTTTTTGTTTTGGTATTGAGATCCAGCAGAGGAAAAAAACGTTTCAGTTTAGTCGCCATGCATTCTGAAGTCAGTGTTTTGGTCAGCAATTCCCATCAATGATTTTGAGCCAAAACCAGGTGCGGGTCTAAACACAGAACAGGAGCAGATCTTTCCCTTATATATTATGTCTGTGGAGCTCAAATTCTGCTTTTGGCTCACAATCACTGAGCAAAACACTAACTGTGTGAATGAGGCTTAAGTCCCGGATTGCAGTGGCTGTCTCGCTGTGCCGGTACGGGGGAGCTATGTCCCGGTTACTGGCAGCTCTCCCTGCGTCCATAGGATGCAGAGACAGTTGCCTGTATTGTGATGAAGCAGAGAGCCGGAATCGGCTCACTGCTTCATCCATAATCCCTCCCGTCCCCCCTGCAGGCTCTCCGTACCTCCCTTCTGCTCTTTACACCTTCGGTCTGGGAGGGGGTGGGGGGCGGCAGCCTTGGCTCCACCCCCTCCAGACTAGAGAAGAAGATCTCCTGCTGGTGATGCTGCTAGGTAGAAGGCAAGTATATGGTTTTTATTTATTTATTTTTTTTCTGTGAGTGGCACAGTATGGGCATATTACTGGGGGCACAGCATTACTGAGGAGCACAGTATGGGCATATTACTGGGGTGGTACAGCATTACTGGGGAGCACAATATGGACATATTACTGGGGGCACAACAAACTAGGGAGCACAATGTGGGCATATTACTGGGGGCACAACATTACTGGGGGGCACAATGTGGGCATATTATAAGGGGGCACAGCTGGGCATATTACTGGGGGGGCACATAACTGGGCATATTAATGGGGGCACATAACTGGGGAATAATTACTATGTGGGACAGTAAGGGGACTGGGTGGGATTAGGTGTATAGTTATGCTTTGGGCAGAGTTAGAGGCGTGATCTAGTGCAAAAACAATTGCCGTGGCGCGCTTCGCACGCCGCACATTTGTCCCTCTTTCTCCATCTCCGAAGTTGGGAGGTATGCACATGGCAGTTGTTGGCCTGTGCTCGTGTTATGGTCCCAATGCACAGGCACCGACCATGTGCCTGCCTTATGCAGACCCATTAACTTGAATGGGATCCGCGATCCACACCACAAAAAAGTAGTTAATGTAATACATTTTGCAGTGCAGAGGCAGGGACAGTAAACCCATGGAAGCACTGCATAGTGTTTTCGTACCCCACCTTCCAGATTGCAGACTCATTCAAGTGAATGAGTCCGCATCCATGATGCAGAGCACAAACAGCCGGTGCCCGTTTATTGCGGACCCGCTGTTTGCGGGCCAACAGCAGGTCCGCAATACAGGCACTGACCAACAACAGCTGTGTGCATATCCTCTATACTTTATTTTGTAACAAAAAAAATGCTTTTATATTGTTTTTTATGCTTTCTTGCTGTGAATAATCTATTAAGAATTGCAGTGTATTATTTGACTTTATCGGCCATTCAGTCTTTTTTTAGCCACACTGGCCCAGATTTACTGATGTGTCTGCTCCAAAAGTCTGTGTAAAGTTGCAAAAATTGGCCTATCTTGGGGACATCGGTTCGTGGGTGCAGGGCCTAATATACAACAACTTACCAAAAGGTCACAACAATTCTGGCATAAAATTCTGTCTCAAAGCAAGCCAACCAATAGTTGTTATAGAGTCAGTGAAAAGTGTTCATCCTTGTGTAGTACCCCAGATCTGGGGGTAGTACAAATTTTATATTGTTAAAGGGGTTGTCCGGGTTCAGAGCTGAACCCGGACATACCCTTAATTTCACCAGGCAATCCGCCTAACAAGAGCATCGGAGCAACTTATGCTTCAATGCCCTCCTTTGCCCTGCGCTAAAATGCGCAGGGCAAAGGCATTTTGCCTAGTTCCTGTGATGAACAGGGCTCTGCCAGGCGGAGGCTTCCGCCCAGCAGTGAGCCCGGTGACGTCACCGGCACTGATGGGCGGGCTTTAGCGCTGCCCTAGCCAGTAAAACGGCTAGGCCAGCGCTAAACCCGGCCCATCAGAGCCAGTGACGTCACCAAACACACTGCTAGGCAGAAGCCTCAGCCCGGCAGTGTGTATTATGTAAACGAAAGAGCCCTTGCTTGATGTGCTGCTCCAAAAACTATGGTTGGCCCAAAAAAAAAAAAAAATGCCAGCTCTAAATTCACATGTGTAAGGACCCTAAAAACATTCAGTCGAAAAGCTGGGTGACAGGTAGAGTTGCCACCTTTCCCAAAAAAAATACCAGCCAAGTTAAGCCACATCCCAAAGGAGGTGTGGTTGTGTGGACATGGCTTAACACGGGTGTTAAGTTGCTGTCATACTGTGGCTCACAATAATATTAAAGGGAGTCTGTCAGCAGGATATGCTGTATAGAGATAATGACATCTCTGTATTGGTCTTAGTGCTGTCATTCTAGATATGTTATTCTTAATGTCATCAGAGCTGTACTTGCCACAAAAAAGCGTTTTAATTCATATTATAATTACCCATATAAGGAGCCCAAGGGGATGTCCTGGGGGCCGTTGGAGCCCAGTCACGCCGCATATTTTCAAGCCCAGCACCGCCCTCCCGCTAATTATTCACTCCCCTTCATCGCTGTGTTCTCCTCCGGCTATGGCGAATCCCGCGCATGCGCAGTACCTAGTAGGAGAACACAGCGATGAAGGATAGTGAATAATTAGCAGGAGGGCGGTGCTGGGCTCGAAAATATGTGACTGGGCTCCAACGGCCCCCAGGACATCCCCTTGGGCTCCTTATGTGGGTAATTATAATATGAATTAAAACGCTTTTTTGTGGAACGTACAGCTCTGATGACATTAAGAATAACATTTAGAATGACAGCACTAAGACCAATACAGAGAGGTCATTATCTCTATACAGAATATCTTGCTGACAGGCTCCCTTTAATGCCCCCCAGTAATATTAATGCCTTCATTAGTGCCCCCCCAGTAATATTAATGTCCCCAGTAGTGCCGCCCAGAATTAATAATGCCCCCATTAGTTCACCCCAGCATTAATATTGCCCCTAGTAACACCCCTAATAATATTAATGCCCCGATAAGCACCCCCCAGAATTAATACCGCCCCCATTAGTGCCTCCTAATAATAGTAATGCCCCCCTTTGGTGCCTCCCAGAATGAATGCCTCCCTTTAGTGCCCCCCAGCAAGAATAATGCCCCCATTAGTGTCCCCTTCTCTGTAAAAAAAGAAGGACTCCCCTCCTCCATTTTCTTGTGCTGCTCAATGCTGACTGGAGGACAGGACCTGCACTCCAGCGTGATGACATCTCACAGGTCCTGTCCTCCAGTCAGCAGCGAGAGTTCACCGCAGAGCAAGCAAATAGAGGAGGTGAGTTCTGTTTTTTTTTTTCTTAACACAAATGGGGGTTAAAGGCTGTACTAATGAGCGTTCTAGAATGGCCTGGTAGAAAAAAAAAAACATTACCAGCTCCGACAGGGCCAGTAAAATATCAGCCTTGCCGGTGAGATACCGGCCGGATGGCTACCCTAGTGACAGGAGGGCTCACAGTTTAAAAATGTTGGAGCATGTGCAGTAATATCTACAAGGACAAAGGTGGAAACTGTGAGCACTGCTCTGAGCAGAAGCAGGCATGTAAAAATACAGTATATGGTGGGGAATCTTTAACAGATGCATAAGGAAGCCCTTCTGGAGCACTGGAGCTACATGTCTACCAAGTGCTGGCAACAGTACAGAGGCTGTGTAGCAAGCAAGGTCTGGAGAAGGTCATGTGAAGAGCTCCATGGAGTAACATTGCATCTTTCAGGATTCAGGTGTGAATGAGGCTTAAGGGCTCCTTCACACACAGTTGTGTCCCAGACTTTTTTGATCAGTGTTTTTGTAGCTTTTTGAGACATTTTTTCCCCATAGAGTGTTTTACCATCTGGCATTTTAAAGCCATTTTTGTTGCCAAGCTATTTTTTTTTTTAGAGGAAAATACATGCCCCAAGCTGCAATTTGAAAAAAAATACACACAATTGACGTAAACAGTACCTCAAAAGTGAAAAAAAAAAATTTTCCCAAAAAGGCTTTGTCCTGCATTTAAGATTTGCCATAAACTTAAATGCAACATCTGTAGCTGGCACTAAAAGAAACACACCAGAACCCACAAACGTCCTGTGACACCAGCCTAAATATATTTTCTAGCACTCAGTCCTTACATTAGGATGTTTGTAACATCTTCCACTAGATGGCGCTATAGACCACAACCAGAAGGATGACCACTTGGAGGTTCCCCACAGGCTACGGATTCTCTGTCGTAGATACAATGATATACATTTACCATTTAGGTTTATGAAGCACTTTGTTGATTATAGACTTATTTTTGTATTTTTTAAATCACTTTTTGACTGAAAGCCTATAATAAAATACAACATGAACAAGTACAGGGGGAGGATATTTATCATTTCTCTACGACAGTTTTCCGACATCAAGAAGTTACAAATTTTAGTTCAAGCCACAACTTTTTGTGGAGTTTTACATCACATTCAGCAATTTTCCAAGAAGTGGGCTTTACAGAAAACTGGTGTAAGTTATACCTGAAAGAGCTGGTATAGATCACTCTTCTGGTGCATGGACCTGCAGGGTTGCAGAACACTAAGGGCTCATGCACACCAGCGTAGGACATGTTCTATCTTTTTTGCGGAATGGCCATGAGGACATACGCAAACGGAATGCACACTGAGTCAATTCTTTGTTTTGTTTTTTTATTTGCAAACTCATTGAAGTGAATGGTTCCGCATACGGGCCACAAAATACGTTCATGTGCATGAGCCCTTATTAATAGGGCTGAATGCTTCTTAATAAGGGCTCATGCACAGGACTGTATGTATCTTGCGGTCCGCAAAAAATACTGATGACATCCGTGTGCATTCTGAATTTCGCGGAATGGAACAGCTGGCTTCTAATAGAAGAATCTTATCCTTGTCCGTAATGCGGACAATGATAGGACATGTTCTATTTTATTGCAGAACGGACATACAGAAACGGAATGCACACGGAGAAACTCCCTTTTTTTTGTTTTTTTGGCGGACCCGTTGAAATTAATTGTTCCACATACGGCCCACAAAATAAGACACAGAAAGAAAATATGTTTGTGTGCATGAGCCCTTAAAGGCTGTGCCCACTTTTTTACTATTAACCTACCCTCAGGATAGGTCATCAGCTTTTTGCAGAGAAGGCAGCGCTGCTCTGTTTACCTCCCAAGTGTCCCTCTTTTTGACCCAAGTCCCTCTTAGCTCCTTAAAAGTCCCTCTTTTTGATATGAAGTATACATTTGCATTGTTACATTCACAATATTGACCCAGAAAGTGTTTCTCTGGTTCCTCTCTGTGTATTTGAGCCCGCCTTGTATATTATTTCATTATTTGATGCAGTTGGAATTTTAGTAGTTTCTATAGTCAGATTATTTTTGCACTTGTTCATAAGAGAAAACTATTGAAGTGTATAGATATGCAGGAAAAATGGATCCTTCACACAATGAAAAATAACTCTTTGATCGTCAGAAAAGTTGGGAGGTATGGTTTACCTGCATGTCGCAGCAATTTTAGCGGTAAAAAGTGTAATTACAAGTATGAAGTCCCCATCCACATCTATGGGACGGCTCCTTCCTGTTCAAGTGAATACTACAGAGTCGTCCCACAGACGTGAATGGGGACGCCATACTTGTAATTACACTGCTCACTGCTGCAGTGTTGATGAAGTGAAGGCAAACAGAGCAGAGAAGGCTGCGCTCGTATGAGTGATGCCTTCTCTTCAAACAGCTGATTGGCGAGGTGGTGGGAGTCAGAACCCCGGTGATCTGATATTAATGACCTAACCTAAGGATAGGTCATCAATAGTAAAAAAGTGAACAACCCCTTTAAACAGCCAATACCTTACTGACTGACTCCAAGCCTCAGCAATGCAGATTCTGAACCTTCTATTACTTTCCCCCTCTTAAGTACTTTAGAGATGGCTTTCTAACCTAGGCCTAGTACTCTGAGCAGGGAGCACATGTAGCATCTTCTCACACCATCCACTAATATGCTACACTACTGAGCTAGGGTCCACACCTACAAGGGCAAGAGTTAAGATTATTAACACCAGTGATTCATACAGAGATATTCTGGTACATTACAAGGCATCAGTGACATCACTAGATATGACTGGGCCGCCCCCCCCCCCCCAGCAAATTTTTGAATGCACAAGGTGTGCACATTATTATAAATTTGGCGCACCCTTCAGCAGTGCAGGGGCAAAGACCAGTGTGATACACTAGATAAATGACCCCCATTGTATATCTATGTATATATATCCCACACCAGCCACTGTGCAAAAGGAAAAAGTTACCTGTCTGCAGTCTCAGCCTTCACATGGAAATAAATGCTTGAAGAAATTGCTCACTATTCAATTATAAATGCCTGTGATAAATGGGAGGAGTGCTGGACTAACGATGAAGGTAGGGGCTGTAGTTTTTGCACTTAAACCACTCCAAGAATATGCCTGAGCTACAATGTGACTTTTTGCAGTGCTATTGATATATATTAGGTTGTATACAGTCTTTTCCCTGTAGCAGCCCGGGACTGCCTTAGTGCACATGATTAACCTGCAAGTATTGTGGGTTGAAACAGAACTAACATCACGGGCCCAATGTATGGCGTGTGATCTCAGAAGTGTCCGTTACAGAATTACACCCGGAGCTCAGCGCTCGAGCGGTAAGGATAAAAAAATAATGGTCATTCAGTTCTTGTAAGCCTCATCACTGTGGGCGATATGAGACGAAAAAAATATAACCAGATAACCCCTTTAAGGCTACATGCACACGGGTGCAAGCTGTCCTGCAGAAATTCCACACTAATTTCTGTGCAGATTTCTGTGTGTTTCCGCGCCCCTGCATGTGTTACTTGTAGTTTCTGGTGTGGATTTGATGCGATTTTGCCGCAGATTTTGTCTTACAAAGGAGGAAATCCGCAGAAAGAATTGACATGGTGTGGATTTTTAAATCCACATGGCAGGTCGATTTACTCATCAAGGGGGGGCATTACAAATATTTGTCATATAACTACTAGTGATACTGTAGGAGGCATGAAAACTACTGGGGGCACTATAGGAGGCATGATAACTACTGGGGGCTTTAAAGGGGCCTTATAGAGATGTCTTATCACTAGGAGCATTTGAGGGGTCTTTATTACTACATTTTTGAGAGCTTTATCACTACTGGGGTCACTGTAGTACACTATGGAGGCACTGTTATTTCTTTGGTATAGTATTTGGGAACATTGAGGAGCACACTGGGCACAGTATTGGGAGTAGCAGTAGAATAAAGCCTCATTCACATGTCAGTGATTTCTATCAGTGGTTTTGAGCCAAAACCAGGTGCGGCGCTAAACACAGAACAGGTGCAGATGTTTCCCTATACCTTATGTCTGTGGAGGCTCCAGTCCTGGTTTTGGATCACAATCACTGATGGAAATCAATGACCAAAACATTGAGGCCTCTTTCACGGATTAGGTCTGGGTGCGTTCAGGGAAAACTCGCACCATTTTCTAAGCAAGTTCAGTCAGTTTTGTCTGCGATTGCGTTCAGTTTTTTTCCGCGCGGGCGCAATGCGTTTTGATGCGTTTTTCACACGCGTGATAAAAAACTGAAGGTTTACAAACAACATCTCTTAGCAACCATCAGTGAAAAACGCATTGTATCCGCACTTGCTTGCAGATGCAATGCGTTTTTCACTGAAGTCCCATTCACTTCTATGTGGCCAGGGCTGTGTGAAAAACGCAGAATGTAGAACATGCTGCGTTTTTCAAGCAACGCAGAACTGATGCGTGAAAAAAACACTCATGTACACAGACCCATTGAAATGAATGGGTCAGGATTCAGTGTGGATGCTACGCGTTCACGTCACGCATTGGAAAACTCGTTCGTGTGAAAGGGGCCTGATGTGTGAATGAGGCTTAATATTGTTGTGGCATCAGTATTATCATAATCAGCCTAAGGCCTCATGCACACGAACGTGTGCCGGCCGTGCCCGTGCTGTGAGCCGCAAACTGCGGTCCGCAATGCACGGGCACTGACCGTGAGGCCACCGCATGCGGATCGTGGACCCATTCACTTGAATGGGATCCGCGATCCGCATCCGAGGGTCCACACCGCAAAAAAGTAGTGCTTGCGCTACTTTTTTGCGGTGAGGAGGCACGGCCAGAAACACCACGGAAGCACACCGTAGTGCTTCCGTGGTGTTCCGATCCGTGCCTCCGCTCCGCATCTCCCGGATCGCGGACCCATTGAAGTGAATGGGTCCGCAATCCGTGATGTGGGCTGCACATGGCCAGTGCCCGTTTATTGCGGACCCGCCGTATGCGGCCCGCAGCACGGGCACGGCCGGAACACGTTCGTGTGCATGAGTCCTAAGGCCTCTTTCACACGAGCATGATTTCTGTGCGATGCGTGACGTGAACGCATAGCACCAGCACTGAATCCGGACCCATTCATTTCAATAGGTTTGTTCACATGAGCGTTGTTTTTCACGCAGCAGTTCTGCGTTGCGTTTAAATGGCAGCATGTTCTATATTCTGCAAGTTTCACACAAGACATCCGGATACAATGCGTTGCATTTTTCACGGAGGTTACTAGGCAACAGTGAAGGCAGACGAGACAGGAAGTAGAAGCTGAAGGAAGGGATTATTTAGCTGCTGGTGAAGAGGTGCTTTCACATAGATCCTTCCCTTGCCGTTCCTAATCTTTTGGAAATGTCACGTGTGCCCAAAACGATGGATGTGGACAAATTAATTGACCTGGTTCATGATACGCCTGCCATATGGGACACCCGTAGTGCGGCCTATCATGACAGATACAAGAAAGAAGCCGCCTGGCAAGAGATGTCCAAGGAGTTATTTGAATCAGTGTGGGGTGAAACATCGGTGAAAAATCGGAATGCCTTGGGTAAAGAACAATCCGTTTATATACTAATTAATTATTCTTAAGTAACATCAGTGTCACATGTGTAATGTTGCTATCAATATCCTTTCATAGAGATTTCATAAATCTTTCCTTTTGTATACTTTATGACAGTTGAAGATGTTAAAAACTGTTGGCGCAGGTGTCAGGACCAATTCCGAAAGGAAATTACACAGCATGGGTGCAGTGGATCTGGTCCCCCGAAAAAAAGGTCACATATATACAGAGAGCAGCTAATGTTTCTGAGGGATGTAATTGATTTGAGGGCATAAGTTTAAGAATACATAATTTATGTTCTTAATGTTCTGTCTATCTTTGTTTAACATGTCTTTTCAGTAAGCCTGGTGAATCTGCCCTCTGTCCGTTCTGCATTAACCCTTTTTCTTTTCACTTTCAATATATTCTGAATGTTTGCTATGCATTAAGTACATTGCTTTTGGATTGTTGTTGTGACAAAATGTTTAATTTATTTCTAGAACGGAGGATAGCCTGGAGACTGAAGCTGAGGAAATTGCTACAGACCAGCCAAGTGGCAGCGAAGGACCTGGCCAAGTCAGACAGGAGGCTGAAGACCCAGTTGAAGCCGGCCCATCTGGTGTTGCCCAGAGCAACCGCCCTGCTGCACATGATGTTGTGTAGTATCCTCCCGTAAAAGAAGGGCACCTTTGCCTTCAGAGGTTGAGGTAAACACACAGGTTATGGAGTACTTAGGCAGGGCAAGGCACAAGAACACTGTAGGAATTGTATGGGCGCAGTCTTGCAGAACATTTCCGGCGCCTGCCCATTGATGTGTACTTTAGAATCCAGTCTTCTATAAGTACCCTTCTGGATGTAGCTACACCTCCCAAAGACCCCAGGGAGTTGTTTGAGGCCATTGAAAATTGGCGGTGACATGGAAGTATCCATGATGCGCCCCATCCCCCACCTTCCCAATCTGTCCATCATCAGATGGAATATCCAGCTCAAGCCAGTTTTTATGCACCTGAGCACACCAGACCTCCCACATCATATAGCCCTGAAGTTGGTAGTGGCCCCCCATCCCATTCTTCAGGCTCACATGGCCCCTCACAGCCACCAATGAGCATGGGACCTGGCTCTTATTCTGGGCCAAACCCACAGCCATGTTATTTTAATTTGTAAATTTATTTTAACACAGTTTTTGTTTTAGCTGGGTTTTATTTTTTAGTTGGCAACTATATTTTGATGTAAAATACCAAAATATATGATGGTGTTGGTTTGTCTGTAATAAACATTGTGTGATAGAGTTTTACTTGATATACATTATGGGCATTTTTTTATTTTATAATTGCATACAAAAGTAACAACATGAAAATATTGAACAGTAAACATATAGAAGATATTGAAAAACCACTTATTTGACCCTACAAAATTTATGACATATTTTCAGAACCAAAAATCTTTATTAACAATACACTTAGAAATGTAACATAAATGTAACCGAAAATTGTTTAATTTAACTTTATTAAAAAATGAAAAAATGAGGTATTAGTATATATTTCTATCCAAAATTTCCTGTTTTGAAGGGAAATATGTAAGCTCGCAACCCACGTCAAAGGTCCTCATTGTATTGCAAGTCCCTATCTAAAAAAAATATAACACACTACCTAAAAAATACCATCCAGCAAGTCCTAAAAAAAAAAAAAAAAATTATATAGCTCCACGACTTCAGTACTGCTGTTGGAAAGGAACTGAACCTGTAGGGGACATAAAATAATAGGAAAATAATTCCCGCACCCTGAGGCCAGCTGATCTAGCTCTTCCAAGATGAGACACTTCTCCTTGTGCAGGTGTTTCAAAGGTGTCGGCTTGGTCCTCAGGGGTGGACGCCTTTATTACTCCATTGACATTTTTAGGTGCCAGCTGGATGGCAGAAAGGAAAACCTGCCATTTGCTGGAAGGAATTCCAAAAGCGC
The DNA here is from genome assembly GCA_900303285.1 of Rhinella marina. Classification (NCBI taxonomy): domain Eukaryota; kingdom Metazoa; phylum Chordata; class Amphibia; order Anura; family Bufonidae; genus Rhinella; species Rhinella marina. The sequence goes on from ONZH01017940.1 coordinate 151,401, forward strand.
ACTGGCTTCTGGCCCTGCTTAACCAATAATTAAAAGTGCGCCTTTTGTCATCCAAACCTGGTCTGGGGAATGGACGCATGAGGTTTGTAGACAGTACAAAACCCTCATTGCCAACTATAACATAGGGTGCAGGGGGACCAGAGGAGCCAGAAAGATTAGCTGGCTGTGGTATGTTGAGTTGGTTGGACTGACGCCACCGACTCATTCTGGAAGCCCTGAAGATGCGAGCATCTGCAGAACTACCATAGGCCCCGATATCTACAAATATAAACCTGTAGTTTGTGTCAGCCAAGGCCAACAAAACTACAGAGAAAAACTGCTTATAATTATAGAATCGGGACCCTGAGTTCAGTGGCTTCTTCACCCGTATGTGCTTCCCGTCAAGGGCACCAAGACAATTTGGAAACTGTGCCCTCTCCAGGAAGCCCTGGGTCATATCCAACCACTGCTGCATAGATGGTAGCGGCAGCATAGCAGCTCTGAGCCGCAACCAAATGGTGTGACAGGTTGCAGTCACTATTCCAGCAATCGTGGAGGTCCCCATACGAAACTCAAAATGTAAAGAAGAAAAAGAATTGCCCGTCGCAAGAAATCTGAAAAGGAAACAAAAAAACAAATTAGAATATATGAAAGAAGTTAAAGAAGCCTATACATTACAAACATATTACAGATGGGGATAATATACTATATGTAACCTGGGAAATATGGAAAGCATTGTCTCTAAGTAACATATTACACTTACCTCAACGTAATAATAAGGCGTTCCTCTGGAGAAACACAGCAACGCATGTTTGTGTCCTAGAAAGTTAGCCCAGGACGCAAATCAGACAACAGACGGTCAAAAGTGGCGACCCCCATGCGTCAGTAATTAAAAAACTTGGCTGGGTGCTGCCGTAGGTCACTATATAACAGAACAAATTGTCTGTGGCTGGGCCGCTCAAACTAGAGGATGCACCCACATTCGCTTCCTCCAAGGTTCATCCTGGACCATTTCAGGCCGATCACCAAAGCAACTAAAAAGTATCCAATGCAAAAAACATGATCTGTATTAGATAAAGGGGAACCAGACATTCTGCAAATGAAACACCACCAAACTACTACAAATCTATCACTTCCACACACAATGGAGATTGCCCAAACCAAACTGCATTGTGGGGCTATTTATAGGTTTACCAAGGCAACAGGTGTTTTGACTGAGGATGTTTGCGTTTTTTTACACGTGCGTGAAAAACGCATGCCATCCTCATGCCATCCGCGCGGAAATAACGCAAACACAGAACGCAATAGCACACTAATGACAAGTATCGCAGGACAAATCGCACGTTTTTTTTCTGGAACGCACCGTGAACGCATCCGGACCGAATCCGCGATGCTTGTGTGAAAGAGGCCTAAGGCCCTATTCACACGTCAGTGTTTTGGTTAGTGATTTCCATTAGTGATTGTGAGCCAAAACCAGGAGTGGCTCTAAACACAGAATAGGTGCAGATCTTTCCCTTAGGCTACATTCACACTATAGTTGTTTTTATGGCCTCTGATCCCGTTCACTTCAATGGGTCAGAAAAAAAATGTGGACAGCACACTGTGTGTTATCCGCATCCGTATGTCCTATTTTCGTCCGTTTTGCGGCCAAGGATAGGCCAAGTGTGAACTTGGCCTAATAAGTATGTAGTGCTGTATTCTCCTGTATGCTTGATAGCACTGAATGTAATATCCATCCTAATATGCCTTTTGCACTGAGGGTGGAAGGGTTGGATCGAATCTTTTGTGACCCTAGCAACCACCTTGAAAACTTCATTAAAAATGTGTACTATTTATTGTGGTTTTTGCATACCTCTCAACTTTTAAAAATTGCAAAGAGGGACAACGTGTGCGGTGTCCATCATGGCAGTTTTTTTTCATACTAGGCCATGCCTCTAACTCCACCCAAAACATAATTACTGGAGCCCCTGCAGCAATTTTTTTTATTGTGCTTCAATGTCTATTTAAATATTAGCTCATAAATCATCAGATTATAGATTTTTTTTTCCCATTTATATTTTATTCATTTTTCTTTCATCGTAACAATCAGAATACAAGAATCAATCAACAGTCAAGTAGTACAGTAATTCTCTACCAGCAGGTAGAGGTATGTAACAGTGTATAAAACAAGAAATAAATAAATAAACAAATAAATGAATAAAACCTTGAAGAAAAGTCAAAAATCTCTTCATGTCTATATATCCAATAGCAATTTCCTAGTGTCCCACACGTGCCAACATTGTTGGAATTTGGCCTCAGTATGTCGTTGAAGAGCTACAGAGTGTTCTAATGACCGAACCTCCTGGATCCGCATGTAGAGGTCCCTACCCGATGGCGGGACTGTGCTCTTCCAGTGGAGAGCAATCAAACACTTGGCTGCTGTTAGAACATGGAGGAGCAGTCTGGACCCCGGACCCCCCACCGAAGGCAGAACTACATTTAAAAGAAAGGTTATCGGGTCCCTAGGGACAGTGGTATCCAGAATGATGTTCAAAAGATGTGACACCTGTTTACAAAATGATTCTAGAACCGGACAGGACCAAAAAATATGAAAGGCCGACGCCCCTGGTAGGGAACATCTCCAACAGAGATCCGGAGTGTCAGGATATATTCTATGAAGAACTTCAGGGGTATGATACCAAAACATGAGAATCTTCAACTGATTTTCACGATACATAACAGAGGAGGACCTACAATGTGCCTTCCGCCAGATAGTTCTCCAGATCTCTGGGGGAAGCTCCCTCTGAAGCCAAGTCTCCCATTTTATCATATATGGATGTTTGTAGTCTAAGGGGAACTGGAAACCTAGTAAGATCTGGTAAATATCTGAAATAAGTCCCTTTGAGGAGGGGCTTTGCATACAGATCCTTTCAAACTGGGTAAGAGAGGGGACAGTCAGCGATCCTAAGACACTCCTACAATAATGAAGTATTCACTGATATTGAAATTGGAGTGTCTGCAGTAAAGAGAGTCTAGTTTGTAGTTCGGCAAATGACAGAATCTTATTAGAGAAAGGGTCCTTCAGGTCGACAAGGCGATAAAGGCCCACAGCTGACCACGGTCTCACCATTCCCGCCTCAGAACTTCCCGACAGATGAGGAGTATAGAGAAATAGAGATAGGGGGGAGTTAAGGGTCGCCAGGTTAAATTTAACCCTAGTCTTATACCAAACTTCTAGTATGCAACATAGGACCCAGTAATTGTAAAGGGAGCACAGTAGGAAGGGGTCCCCATATCAAAGTCCCCAAGTGAGTCGGAGCTAACCACAACCTATCAATTTCCGTCCACCGAGTGGAGAGCCTATGGTGCTTATAATTCCAGACGAAATTAGTAAAAGCTGTTTGGACAGAACGGAGAGTTGAGGCCGACACCCTCACCGGGAGAGTCTCAAATAAATAAAGGAATTTGGGGAGGATAGACATCTTAATAGCAGCTATGCGGCCAAGTAGGGATAACGGAAGTGTTTTCCATTTCGTAAACAGGGTGGTCATTTTGAAAAGCAGTGGAGGGAAATTAGCTTTATATAAGGTAGAGTAAGTTGGTGGTGGTGGGATATTGATGGGGAGAGCTTCGGATTTAGAGGTGTTAATTTTATAGCCCGATAATATACTATAGCGATGTAAGAGTGCATGCACGCTAGGGAGGGAAAGGAAAGGGTTTGTCAGGGTTAGCAGTACATCATCTGCAAAGAGAAATATTGAAATCGGATAAGAACCGCTAAAGGCTCTATACTCAAAACATAAAGAAGGGGGGGGGGGGGAGAGAGGACACCTTGCCTGGTCCCGTTACTGATTGAAAAAGGTAAAGAGTGGGCATGGGGCAACCTGACAGTCGTCACAGGGGAGGAATAGAGACCCTTCAGGGCCATTAAAAACGGGTCTTTGAAGCCAAAATGATGCAAACTAAGCAAAAGGGCCTCCTTCCCACCTCTGTAAGCCACATCTATCAAGTCTATGGCCCTTCTGGTATTATCCCCCGCTTGACGGAACCGAACAAAGCCTACCTGGTCCTTATGAACCAAGTTGTGTAGCCACTGATTAAGCCGGTTCGCCATGAGTTTAATGAAAATTTTCAAGTCTGAGTTTAACAGACTAATGGGCCTATAACTTCCACAGTCCGCTGGGTCCTTGTCAGGCTTAGGCACAACAGTCACATAGGAATTCAACATGGTGGTAGGGATTGTGTCGCCACTCTAAAGCCATTGAATAATTTAGCGATATGGGGGTTCAATAGGTCCCCAAAAGTCTTATAATACTCGTAGGAGAGGCCATCCGGGCCAGGGGATTTCCCGTTGGGCAGATCGGAAATTGTGTCCTCAAGTTCCTTAATTGTAATCGGTTGGTTCAAGGAAACTAGGGCCTCAGGAGTCAAAGTGGGTAATTGACAGGAAGCAAGAAACTCATCTAAGAGCGTATTTCGGGCTGTCTCATCTGCTGGGAGAGTGGAAGGGAGAGAATAAAGGGCAGAATAGTAGTCATGAAATGGCCGAGCCATAATTTCTGGATGGTACTGGAGTGTACCCTGGGAATCTCTAACAACATGTGGAGTAGAGGCCGCCGTACGGTCTTTAAGTTGTTTGGCTAATAAGGTATGTGGCTTATTACCATACGTAAAGAAGCGTTGACGTGTATACCGAATCAGCTTGTCAGTAGATGTGCAGGCAAGGGACTTGAGCTGAGCCCGCAATTCAGCTATCAACCTCAGTAGTTGCATGGTGGGTCGGAAAGACAGAGACTGTTCCGCTGCTCGCAAGGAGCGTACACATTCTCTATATTTTGCTTCCCTGTCCTTCTTCAACCGAGAAGAGAGGGAAATGCATACACCACGGAACAGGGAAGGTGCTGAAGGTGCGTTTTCTGCAAAATACTGGGACAGTGAGGTGCGGAGCTCAAGCCGAGTACCAGGGTTGGACAATAGAGAATCATTTAACCGCCAATGCATACTTCTCATGGGAGAGGAGGGAAGTCGGAGTTCTAAGTGTATGGGAGCGTGATCCGACCAAGTAATCGGGCCTATAGTGGACCCCGCTAGTGCTCTAAGAGCCATTACATTCCCAAAAAAATAGTCAATCCTAGAATGGGTGAGGTGAGGATTGGAATAAAAGGAAAATTAACGAGAAGTAGGATTGTCTACATGCCAAAGATCATAAAGGGAATGAGCACGCATTAGTTTACGGAAACCCCTAGAAAGGCGTGCACATTGGCGAGAAGGAGGTGTTACAGGAGTAGGGAGCCTATCAGCGTGTTCAGAGAATGGGGCATTAAAGTCACTACCCAGCAATAACAATTTTCCCCGAGTAGAGGAAAGCTTAGTAAGAAGTGAGAACAGAAAGGTAAGCTGGCCTGAATTGGGAGCATAGACCGTGCACAGCTGTAGACCCACCCTGTACAGAGTACCTTGGAGAATGAGGTAGTGTCCCAAAGGATCGTCCTGGACCCCGTCGACCTGAAGTGGACAAGACCTGGAGATGAGGATGGCAACTCCTGCAGATTTGGAAGTGGCAGAAGCCTCATACACTCTCGGGAACCAGTGCTTAGCAAAGGCGAAGGAGCCATTGGAAGTGAGATGCGTCTCCTGTAAAAAAAACAATGTCAGCTCCAGATCTACGCATTTCCCGTAGGGTAATACACCTCTCAAAGTTAGAATTAAGACCTTTTACATTTAAGGACAAAATTTTAGCCATTAGGTAAAGTGAAAAGTAAAGCGCAGTACAGTAGGAGACTACCAGGTAGTGATGGAAGCAGGGCAGCAGGCCCCAGACTGCTCCCCCAAGAGGCCCCTCTAATCACGACCCTAGGTGAAAGACAGGAACCAATCTGACATGAAGAGGATATAGAAACAAAACAAATCCTACAGTAAAACATTTGAAATAACAGTAGTGACATTAAAGACATACAACTGACCATTGGCAGCTGAAATACAGCCGTTGAACTCGGTAGGGGAAAAGTAACAGAAGCCTACCAACCAGACTTTAGGTCTAAGGGGTCTCTGCCCCCGTGCTCCATAGAGGTAAAGAAATCCAGACTGAACAATAGAAAAAAGGGAAGATCTTCAAGTAATAGGTGTCTCAGGACAGAGAGAGGAAAAAGTGCTAGACACAGTCAGAAACTAGAAGAAAAGAGCCCATATGGCACACTAAGCAATAGTACTCTCAGGAGGATGGGCCTGGGTCCTTATCCATCCCCGAGGCACGCTGGCGTCGTTTGCGGGGTCCCACGGTGGTCCAAGTCGGCGGGATGGGAGGTAGTGTGGCAGGGGTTTCCCAGTCAGGGAGCTGCGGCGGAGCAAGAGATAAATGCTTGCAAAAGTCAGTGAGATCCTCCGGATGTCTAATGACTGCTATAGTGCCACTCCTGCGCGCTGTGAGGCTGAAAGGAAATCCCCAACGGTAGGGGATGGAGTTCTTACGGAGGAGATCCAAGAGAGGCTTCAGGGCCCTGCGCTTCTGTAGGGTAATCCACGAAAGGTCTTGGAACAAGGAAACCTTAGCACCCTGATATTCTACATGTTGCAAAGTGCATGCTTTCAACATAATATCTTCTTTGAGACCGAAGTCATTTACATAGCAGATGATGTCTCTCGGGGGCCCCTCATCGGATTTCTGTCTAAGAGCCCGATGGGCTCTATCCATCGCTATGGGATGGGACGGAGAACGATCCAATATGGTATTAAAGATAGTATGAAGTATAGAGCGCACATTCTCCTCCCCTTGGGTCTCCGGTACCCCACGCACTCTTACGTTGTAGCGGCGCCCTCTATGGTCTAGATCTTCGTGATTTTGGAGATCGCGCAGCTGAAGAGTATGAGTGGACGTTTGTTTTTGAAGGGTATGGATCACCGTACGAGAGGCATTATGATCTTCCTCAAGTTGGTGGACCCGCTGGCCCACATTTTGTACGTCCTGTCTCACCACCGCCAACTCTTCCTTAAAAGCTTCTTTGACTTCAGAAATCAGGGCACGACAGTCCTGTTTAGTGGGGAGTTGTTGGATATGTGACCACCAATCTTGTGGAGGATTAAGACATACATTTAAGCCTTCAGGGCCGGATGAGGAGGAGGAGCTACGTCTAGATGAAGATTCAGACCTCAAAATTTGAAGGATGCCAATATCCCCAGAAGTGGTTACTGGGCTATGAGACTGGAGCCGCAATTCCTTCACTGGTTCATTCTCCCTGGACCTCTGAGGGAGAGGAGGTAGTTTTCTTAAGGGTGAGGCCATAGCGCGGCGATCAGGAGTAGAGGTGTCACTAATTGGGGATACGGGATCAGCTAACCTTGATAGTGAGTCTCTATCCCCTCCTCTGACCACCTCACTAAAAGACCGTCCCATGGGAGACAACTGCGGGGTCCCCCATTCATCACACACCCCTTGTAAGGCTGATGGTGGGATCGATTCCTGCTGCAGTCCTGGTGGCACAGCTCTCCCCACTGCAGCATCAGGATAAAACTCTGAGTCTGTCACAGGACTCCGTGGGCTGAAGGGAGCCTTGGGCTGTGGATTTTGCCATCTTGGAGACAGAGGGAGCCGCGGCCCGGATCAGAAAAGCGTCCAGTGAGAAAGAAACCGGAGCGGTCTCCTGGTGACAGATTTGGGAACCTTACCCACTCTTTTCTTCCCCATTAGTAGTCCGGTATGTGGCTTATGCAGCAGATTGGAGCACGGGGTATGCGGAGCTCAGGCTTCAGGCAACCGGCTCCATCGGCTTCCGGTCACGCCCCCCCAATTATAGATATTTTAAGGTCCAAATCGCACCAAATAATGAAGTTCTGGTCTAATATACAGGTAGAAACCATACAGATAGTTTAGTAAGGAGCAATTTAATAATTTTATTAAGGCACATTTATGCATTAATTCTCCAGGTAAAAAAGAGGGACATTTAAGGATCAAAGAGGGACTTGGGTCAAAAAGAGGGACACTTGGGAGGTATGGTTTTGTTATGTTTTTCTGTGCAGTTTTTATGTTATTTTTACATGGATTTTTGTTGGTTTTTCTATTTATATTAATAACCTCATTGAAGTCTTAGGGGGAAAACCACCACATATAAGGTGCAGAATCACACAGTTGACATGCTTCAGATGTTAAAAACCGTACAACAGGTCAATTTCCACATGAAAAAATATGCAATGCCTGCAGGAGCACAGACTGGTGAAGAGTGGCATGTTATTTCTTTAAAGGGTTTCTGTCACCAGTTTTTTTCGGTATGAATCAGGCTTACATTAGAGATGTGCTAATGTCACCTGATTCCAAATATATATCTGTTTTATTTACTGGTGCCCCCATTTTTATATAAAATGAACTTTTATTTTATGCTAATAAGGCCTCTACGTGCAAGGGGCGTTACCCCTGCTGCTCCTAGAGGCTCTGTTGATTGACAGGACCAGGCAGAGAAGAAACACTCCATTCACCATAGCTTGCAAGGACCTTCAATGATGTCATGACCATGTGATCAGTCACATGGTTTAGGAGGAGACAGGCTGTTTGTGTGATCCTAACCATGTGACTGATCACTTGGTCATGACATCATTGAAGGTCCTTGCATGCTATGGTGAATGGAGTGTTTCTTCTTTGCCTGGTCCTGTCAATCAACAGAGCCTCTAGGAGCAGGGGTAACGCCCCTTGCACCTAGAGGCCTTATTAGCATAAAATAAAAGTTCATTTTATATAAAAATGGGGGCACCAGTAAATAAAACAGATATATATTTGGAATCAGGTGACATTAGCACATCTCTAATGTCAGCCTGATTCAAACCGAAAAAACTGGTGACAGAAACCCTTTAAAGCATTTTACAGGCTGCTTTTCCCATGGAAGGCTGTATTAGGCTTCCATGTATTGCCACAATGTGGGCATGCGCACTAATCGGCTGAAGCTGAGTTGTATACACCTCCGCTCACTGAACATGGACGTATTGCGGGAGTGCAAGGAAGTCTTCTGCATTGGATGAGTCAGGAAACAGAAGAGGCAGTGTAGGAGAGGCAGAGGAGAGGTCTTAGAGAACAAGGTGGATGTGAGAGCAGGGGGGTGACTCGTGTCTCCCTCAAGCAGAAAGATTTCTGAGTGACTCCATGAGATACCTGGTCATGATGTCAGAGACGTTTTCAAATTTGTTTTTATTTTATTTTTATTTTTTTACATACATACAATACTTTTGAGCATAGGCAAAAACAGTTTAGGAAGATGCACAGTAAGAATAAATTGCTCTATATGTCAGTCCTGATGACTGGTTGGTAGTAAACTGATGGGGGATATTTCATTGTAGGTTTGGTCTGCCCGATTCATGAGAAAACAATTTGGCTGGTTTGGAAAAATGCTGGCCTCCAGCAAGAAGATGTCCCTGGGAGCTGGTGGAAGGAATGCTGCCATCTTCATTTGCCTATGGTACCTGGGCCAGTGGTGACAGCTGGAGGTTAAATAAGGAGATTGATGAATATACTTTGGGCACCAGATCTTTGTAGTTCCAAGGAATCCTGCCATTTTGTATTGTATCTGTTTTTTGAATGGTTTGACATTTATACTATTTATTTGGTTAATAAAACTGCTGATGTGGCCAATTCAATCCAAACCAAGCGTCTTTTTTAGGGAACACATGCATGAGTAAAGGCATCATAGCAGTTGGGATTCCGAGGTTTATTTATAGTCACCAGACTCCACAATACCAGTGTCAAAAGATGACTTCTTCTCCAGCAGTTCCCATGTCTCTCCCTTAGGGCTCATGTAAACGACTGTATATATTTTTGTGGCCCGCAAAAAATACGGATGACGTCCGTTTGCATTCCATATTTTACAGAACAGCTGGCTCCTAGTAGAAGAATCTTATCCTTGTCCGTAATGCAGACAATAATAGGACTCTATTTTTTGGCATAACGGACATACAGAAATGGATCCACACGGAGTAAATTCTGGGGGTTTTTTTAGGACACATTGAAATGAAAGGTTCCACATACGGTCCGCTAAAAAACACCAGAACGACACGGAAAGAAAAGTATAATTTTTCTTACCATAAATTCTCTTTCCTTTAGTCCAAAGCAGCAGCACCCATGGGGATTTCTAATCCTCCTGAAACATAGGACAGGGAGATGTCAATTAATCAATTAATTGCAGATCCTATATTACTGCCTAGCTTAGAACCTCCTACTGTGTACTTCTAAGTAACGCAAGTGAGACAATAAACCACTCCGGTTGGTTTTCAAGAATTGTTTTATTGGGCGGGTAAATATGTGCTGCTGCTTAGGACTAAAGGAAAGAGAATTTACAGTAAGAAAAATGACACTTTCCTTGTCGTCCTTCAGCAGCAGCACCCATGGGGATTTAGCAATTATTCCTAAGGGGAGGGCTCTTATTACACCACGGACTTTATAACTGCTCTGCCAAAAGCCATCTCTCCTATATGCCGTGTATCCAGTCTGTAGTGTTTTACAAACATTTTGGAAAAGCTTCATGATGCTGTTTTACAGATCTGGTCTATGGGAACCAAATTCTTTTCCGCCCATGACGTAGCCATCGCACATTTCGAATAAGCCTTTAAAGGTTTAGGTACCTGAAGATCCTTCTGCTCAACAATCAATGATAGCCTCCCTTATCTATTTGGACAAGGAAGCTTTTGTGAGCTTTTCCCCTTTTTTCTTTCCTGAGAAACAGACAGATGGTCAGTCTTTCTGAAATCATTAGTTCTTTGGACATATATATATAAAGGCTCTGCCCACGTCCAGAGAGTAAAGTCTATTGTCTTCCTCCGAAGACGGATCCGGGAAAAATTAATCTGCAATTCAATATGTTGAAAACCTGGCAGAGTTCTTAGTACTACTTTATCCTGAAGAAAGATTAAATAGGGCGCGGCACACGCCAGGGCCTGTATCTCACTCATTATCTCACTCATTTGGCCGAAGTAATTGCTACTTAGAAACAAACTTTCATGGACACAAACTTTAAATCTGAGTCCTGCAGTGGTTCAAAAGGAACATTGCATAATTGATCCAGAACCATACAAAGGTCCCACTTCAGAATCGGGTCGATGACCTGAGGTCTGATTCTTCTAACTGCTTTAACAAACCTCTGTATTAGTGGTTCTTTGGATAACTGTATGCCTAAGGCTACTTTCACACTAGCATTAGCACGGATCCGGCACCTAAAGGGTGCCAACAGATCCGTGCTAACGCTATACATGTGTGGAGCCGGAGCAGCGCTCCGGCCCCACACATGACACACATTGAAACAAGACACAGACATACAGACATACATACAAACATACAGACAGACATACATACATACATACATACTCACATACTCCAGGGACGCCGGCAGAACGTCTTCACGCGCCTCCTGCGCGCAGTGATGACGATTCCCCACAGCGCCCTCTGCTGGGCGCAGTGGGGAAACGTCATAGCTGCGCGCAGGAGGCGCGTGAAGACATGCTGCCGGCGTCCCTGGAGTATGTGAGTATGTCTGTCTGTATGTCTGTATGTTTGTATGCATGTCTGTATGTATGTATCTATGTATGTAAGACGGATCCGGAATGACCCCCCCCATTGGAAATCAATGGAGGACAGATCCGGATTACTGGTGTGTCCACACCAAACGGATCCGTCCCCATTGACTTGCATTGGGGGTCATTCCGGATCCGTCTTGGTGCGGATGCCTGGACCGGAGAGAAAACCGCAGCATGCTACGGTTTGTTCTGCGATCTGAAGACGGAAAGGAATGCTTTCAGGAGCATTCCGTTGTCTTCAGTTCAGTTTTGTCCCCATTGACAATGAATGGGGACAAAACTGAAGCGTTTTTTTCCGGTATTGAGCCCCTATAACGGAACTCAATACCAGAATTTAAAAACGCTAATGTGAAAGTAGCCTAACTCAGCCGATAAGGCTGATATATGCACCTTAATTGTTCTTGGCTTTAAAGGTTTTCTGTCATCAGAATTTATCACTGTAAACCTAGTGTCATTTGCAATGCTTAGCATAGATTTCTGTAGCATTGTTTTAGAGAAAATTGCGTGTTTAAAATATGTAAATTAGCTTCCCTAGGTGCAGGGGGCATTAACCCTGTACCTAGTAGCGGCGTGATTCCTCCTCTTACCCCTCCTCCGGTTCGGTGATTGACAGGGCCAGACAGCCAGCTCTTTCGGCTCCCGGCCCTGTCCGAGTGCGAAATCCCGCGCCTGCGCAGTGCGATCCACAATCCGCGCATGAGAGCCGCCGGCCGCCCGGGTCCCGGCTTCATCATGCGCACTGCGCAGGCGCGGGATTTCGCACTCGGACAGGGCTGGGAGCCGAAAGAGCTGGCTGCCTGGTCCTGTCAATCACCGAACTGGAGGAGGGGTAAGAAGAGGAATTATGCCGCTACTAGGTGCAGGGTTAACGCCCCCTGCACCTAGGGAAGCTAATTTACATATTTTAAAAACGCAATTTTCTCTAAAACAACGCTACAGAAATCTATAACAGTAACAGATCTGTCATTAGGTGTCATTTGCGCATTGCAAATGACACTAGGTTTACAGTGATAAATTCTGATGACAGAAACCCTTTAAGCCGTTGTCGAATCCTTGCTGTAGGAAGCTCAGTATATCCTGAATTGTCGGTGAATGTGAAGATGCTCCATTTCTTCCACACCAGAGATCTAACACCTTCTTGACTCTGAGGTACACTCTGTTGTGCGTGCTCTGGACTGTAATAGGGTTCTTATAACCCCATCTGACAAACCCTGACCTGTTAAAAGGGGGCGGTAAACATCCAGGCCGTCAGTTGTAGGTGGTGTAGGTGTGGACAACATTTGCTGCCTTGAGTCACCAGGTGTGGAATCTGTGGGAGCCTCCAGATGGTGTTCCTACTCATCAGCATTAGTGGGGTACACCATGCCCTTTTGGGGCAGTATGGACATATTAGGATTGTTGAGACCTGGTCCCGTTTGATCTTCTGGAAGACCTCTGGGATCATAGGAATGGGCAGAACTATGTAGGCCAGCCTGAAGTCCCAAGGGACCGAAAGGGCATCTAGGGTCCAAGGCTTGTCTTCCCTGAACAGGGAGCAGAAAAGAGGCACTTTTGCATTGGCTCGGGTCGCCATCAAATCCAACTGGGGATGACCCCAATGCCTCGTAAGTTGAAGGAATATTTGCAGGTCCAGTGACCATTCCCCAGGAAGGGGCAAGTCGCGGATTAGTCTGATGGCGACAGCATTCTTCGTTCACCTGATGTGCACAGCAGACAGCTGTTGAACATTGTCTTCTGCCCATACAAAGATCCGCTCCACCTCTTTGAGGGGGGATAAGGATCTGGTACCCCCCTAGCGATTTAAATACCCAACGGTGGTCATGTTGTCCGATTTTACTCTTATGGCTTGTCCCTGGACCAAGGGGTGGAACTGCATTAGGGCATTGTACACTGCTCTCATTTCTATGAGGTTCAAGGATAACAGCCTTTCCCTTGGGGCCAAGTTCTTTCGCCCTCTGACCCCTCATGTGGGCGCCCCATCCTGTAGCCGAAGCATCTGCAGTAATGTCAGTCCAACTGGGAAGGGCAAACTTCCTGCCATTCTTTAGAGCCATCCACCACCTCAGGGAGTCTCTTGTCTCTTTTGAGACCAGTGTCATCTGGTCTCAATCCCACTTCTACCGAATTTACCATTGCAAGCATCTTGTGTGCCAATTTCCCACAGTACTGCTTGACTGGCAGCCATCTTAAGTCCCAGTGTCTTCATCATCTGACGAAGGGATATCAGTCTGAACTGCCTCAAAAGCCATATATTCTGGCACAAAATGTTCATCCTATTTGCTGGAAGGGAAATAGTCATCTCTTTGGTGTCCAGAATGAACCCCAGGAACTGCTTCTGCTGTGATGGGATGATACTGGATTTCTGTCTGTTAATTATCCAACCTAAAGCCTGAATCCTGTTGAAGACTAACTGGAGATTCTTGATGAGTATCACTGCGGTCGCCGCCTTCAGCAGCCAGTCGTCCAAATATGGCATTATAGTTATCCCTGCTTCTCTAAGGCCTGCAACTACCGCTGCTACCACCTTTGTGAATGGGGCTGATGAGATCCTGAACGGGAGTGCCGTGAACTGCAGATGACATGGCTCTTTTCCTACATAAACCGCTATACACAGGAAATTTAAATGCTTTTTTTTTTTAGTGGATAGGAATATGCAGATAAGCATCCTTCAAATCTATTGTTGCAAGGTAATCTTCTGGTTCTAACACATTTAGTATTGAGGATTGAACAGTTTCCACACTGAACCTTTTCTTACGTATTAACCTGTTTAAATACCTCAAATCCACAATAGTTCTCCACCTCATCTGAGGTACGGGGACAAAGAATATATGCCCCGAAAGATCTCTTTGTGGACTGGCTCTAGTGCATTCATCTGAATGAATTCTTTTATGGCCTGCTCCATAAGGTCCTGTCCTTGAACCTGCAGCCTGTGAGTTATGATATACCTGTCTGGGGGCGAAGAATAGAGTTCTATACGATAGCCATTTTTAATGGCTTCTAGGACCCCTAGATCCTTCACAAACTTCTCCCATTTTGCATAAAAAAGGCTTAACCTCGCCCCACAGGCATACCTCTGGCGTCAGAAGTCCAATTTTGGTTTCGAGGAAGGGAGTCCTCTACCACAGCCTCTTCTCTGCAGTATGGAAGATCCTCTGGAGATACCGCCTCTTGAAGCAGATGTCTCTCCTCTCCAATCTTCTGCGCTCCGCGCCTCTACTGCATGAGCGACAGGAAGAATACCATTTCTTTTTTGTAGCATAAGGAAGGGACTTCCCTTTTTTATCTGACAGATTCTCCATGAGTGAGACATGAGTGGACATCTGCCCCCCATGGTTTTATCCTCAACAATCTTCTACCTGCCAAAGATAACGCCATGAATCGAACTGCAAATCTGGCCTGCTGCAATGAGACATCACAGAGAAAATCAGAAGCCAAATCAACCTTTTTAAAGGATAATAATATATCATCTCTTGGCACCCCTCTCTGTCTTCCTCCATCTGGAGAAGACATGCATGAAGGTTTTTTGCAACCGTTTAAGAGGATAGAGCTGCCTTTGCCTGGCCTGAGGCTGAGAGGTAGCCTCTGCGCAAAGCATTATCCAACCTTCTATCCATCGGATCCATGAAATTAGATCCATCCTCACTAGGGACTAGGGTGCATTTAAATAATTTTGATATGGCGACATTACTTTAAGGGGTTCTTTCCTCTTCTTGCTCCATCATACACATGGTTTTAAACCTTTTATTAAATATCGGCCCCTTATCAGGCATCTTCCACTCATCAACCATAAGCCTCTTCAACATAGGGTCTACTTTAAAGGCTCTAGATCTGTTAGGGATACCATCGTCACCTATTATTTCAGCCTGTAACACAGCTTCAGGCTCTAGGACTTTCAATAGCTTTGCCATTTTCTGCAATGGGAATAAATTCAGTTCCTGATCACTATCTTCAGGTTCAGAAGAATTAATCTCATCAATGATCCTATATTCATCAATCATGTCAGATTCTCTGGGGGACGACGCCACCCTCTCAGAAATAGCCCCCGGCCTTAGCTCAGGCTGAGAATTTTCAGTTTCATTTTCTTTGGCTTCTGACTGTTTGAACTGCTTAAATGCATCATGGACAGAAGTTCTTCATCCAAAGCACTCTGCAGTCCGGGCAGAATTAAAATTCACTGCCACCTTTGGGGGGGGGGGGGGGGTTACACTATCTGCAGGACACATGCTTGCATTTTCCAGCAGGCTTTTTTGCGGAGGGGCTTCTGTCTTCAGAACCCTGAGAAATCTACAATAAAGCAGAGTAAAGCAATAGATTATTCTGCTTTATTGTACTAGACACAGCTAACACTACAAGTGAGGACTAGCACGCTCCATCTGTATAAGGGGCCACAGGGCCAACCATCTGAGAGAGGAATACTACAGTGTAAAAATAAATGTAACATGCCCCAGACCCCTGCAGGATGGACATTTAAGAACAACTGCTCTAAAAAGTCAGTGTTAGGCATGTAGCACAGAATCCAAACGACTGCAGGGTTAGGCACAAAAGAAAGCACACACTTCTATAGGAATGTGCATTTAAAGGGATATACACACATCATATTCAAAGGATAGACTATTATTGTCTAAAGATGCTGGTTCCACCTCTGAGCGATGTACAATGAAAAAAGTCACATGTCTACCAGCCTATAAAGAACCTTACAGCCTAATGTGGCAGTTGCTACATCTGCCCTGTTCCCTGCAGTGAGAGAAACCTTTCAGTCCAAAAAAAAAGGGGCGCTATAGCACCTCTTACCTTTCGGGAGTGCGGAGGAGCATGGCAGAGTGGAGTGGAAGATCAGGGTTGCCAACCGTCTGTAGATTCACGGACAGTCTGTAAAAACAGGGTGTTTTTTTCTGCCATCCATAGCGTCCGGCAGAAAAAAAGCCTGTCCGTGAATCTACTACAGTATTCACGGCACATTTGCCGTGAATACTGTGGATCCATGCATGCTCCGCCTGCGATGTACAATAGGCCGCAGGCAGGTCAGCCTGCAGCCTAATGTTACACAGTAAGTACCTCTGTCCTGGGCCCGGCGCAGGCATCTCGCTCTGTGATGACGTCACCACGTACATACAGACGTGATGACCTCATCATGCGGCGCGCCGCCCGCGCCGGGACGGAGTTACAGGAATCAGGTAAGTATATCATTTTTGTTTTTATTTCACTGCTGGGGCACTATATGGGGGCTATCTGTACTAAAGGGGGCTATCTAATGTCTGGGGGCACTATGGGGACTACCTGAACTATCTAAACTACTGGGGGCACTCAATGGGGCTATCTAAACTACTGGGGGCACTCAATGGGGCTATCTAAACTACTGGGGGCACTCAATGGGGCTATCTAAACTACTGGGTCACTACGTGGGGCTATCTAATCTACTTAGGGCACTATCTAAAGTAAAGTGGGCTATCTAACTTCTGGAGGCACTATGGGGGCTATCTAAAGTACTGGGTCACTACATGGGGCTATCTAATCTACTTAGGGCACTATCTGAAGTAAAGTGGGCTATCTAACTTCTGGAGGCACTATGGGGGCTATCTGTACTAAAGGGGGCTATCTAAACTACTGGGGGCACTCAATGGGGCTATCTAAACTACTGGGTCACTACATGGGGCTATCTAATCTACTTAGGGCACTATCTGAAATAAAGTGGGCTATCTAACATCTGGAGGCACTATGGGGGCTATCTGTACTAAAGGGGGCTATCTAAACTACTGGGAGCACTCAATGGGGCTATCTAAACTACTGGGTCACTACATGGGGCTATCTAATCTACTTAGGGCACTATCTGAAGTAAAGTGGACTATCTAACTTCTGGAGGCACTATGGGGGCTAAATGAACTACAGGGGGCTGTCTAAACTACTGGGGGCACTCAATGGGGCTATCTAAACTACTGGGTCACTACATGGGGCTATCTAATCTACTTAGGGCACTATCTGAAGTAAAGTGGACTATCTAACTTCTGGAGGCACTATGGGGGCTAAATGAACTACAGGGGGCTGTCTAAACTACCGTGGCACTACAAGGATTATCTGATCTACAGGGGGCTATCTAAACTACTGGGGCACTACAAGGATTATCTGATCTACATGGAGCTATCTAAACTACTTGGGTTAGTATAGGAGGCTACCTAAACTACTGGAGGCACTAGAGGGAACCATTTAAGCTCCTAGGGGCACTAGAGTGGACCGTTTAAGCTACTGGGGGCACTATAAGAGGTATTATAATTACTGGGACCATTACAGCGGTTCCTTATTATTTCTGGTAGCACTACTGGAGGCACTATGGGAAAAATGAATTCTATTATGGGGAATTATTACTACTACCAGGGGTACTATTGGGGGGTGTTACTATTATTAGTACAATATGGAGGGCACTACTGCTAAAAGGGCTACTCGTGGAGCATTATCACTATTGGGGCACTATTACTAATGAGGGCACTCTGGGAGAGAATTATTAGTATCAGTGGGAATTTGGGGAGCACTGTAACTATATGGGGTCCTACCTATATGGCACTGTTATATCTACAGTATAGTATTTGGGGAGCACAGTGGGCACAGTATTTTAGGTAGCAGCAGGATAACAGAAAAGTGGTTAATCTAAGGTGTCTTTGTGGCAAACTCTGCAGAGAGAAGATGTGGCTGAAAAAACTCGTCATGGCGGTGTGGGCCAAATAGAGAAGATGAGAAAAGAGAACATCTACATCAGGGAGACGTCACTGGACTTAAGAGGTATGTGGTGATGTGTTATCTTGTACGTTTGGTAATGGTGAATGTAATGTCCATCCAAATATGTGTCTCCTATTTCTTCAGCAAGGACTCGCCGGTATATGGTATGTTACTGCTGCAGCCAATCAGTGATCTAATGCTGAGAACTGGCTGCAGCGGTCACATGCCATACATCTGCACATCAGTGTGCACATCACCAACATTGTGACAGATGTGCACACTTGCCCATTACATGCCTGTCAGTCTTTGTTTACATGGCAGCAGCAATGATACCAGCATCATCACTGCAGCCATATAAACAAAGCACTCAGACTAGAATGGCAGGGATGTAACAGCTGAAAATTGTTGATTTATTTTCCATATGCCATATTTTATTTTCAAATACAGAACAATCCTCTTTATTCGGGGGCGTGGAAGGGGGCGTGTTCTCTAAAAAAAGGGGGTGTGGTTTATTATGTCCGTAAAAATTTTGGGCCGTCCATAAATTTTGGTTCAGTTGTCCAGAAAAATTTGAAAGGAAGGTTGGCAACCCTGTGGAAGATGGGTGCCGCCATGTTTTAATCCCTCCCTCCTTCCCTGTGTAGCAGCACATGCGCAGTGACACACGCATGCAGCGCCGCGGAGGCGGAACCTTCGGAGGGAGAACACCACTACTACACTGAGGTAAAATCAGATTAACCTCACTGCCAGGACGGTAGTAAGAGCTGGCAACTAATAAGCAACCTAAGCAAGATGCTAGACCTAAAAAAAGACAGTAAAACAGCGCTAGCACTGCAGACATTAGACCCCTGTATTAGCTGGGAACAACAGTCCTAACTCTGAGACAAACCCAGCTACAAGGGCACAAACCTAGGGAGTAAATATACACCTCCTGCCTCCTTCATGGAAGGAGGGCATCCAGGAAGGACAGAAAAAAACACAGTAGGAGGTTCTAAGCTAGAGAGTAATATAGGATCTGCAATTAATTGATTAATTGACATCTCCCTGTGTCACACCTGGGCGCAGTGCGCCACTTCACTCCCCCCGTGTCTTGTCTGGGCGCGTCAGCGGGACTGTTCCCCGCGGCCGTTGCTGTCTGTTTCTCCACAAGCTTCTATTGCGGTGATTCCAGCAACTAGCACAGAATCTGCGGAAACTGTACTCAGTACAGGTACTGCAGCTCTTACACCTTCTGTGAAACCGTCATCAGTCCTGCACCTGATCCCTATCAGAGACCTATTTAAAGCAGCTCTGTGCGCATGTCTGATGCCAGAGTATCAGGTCTTCCAGTGTACTCCAGCTCTCAGTGCTCTCGTGTCTGATCCTGTCTCCAGATTTCCTCGTCTCAGCTAGCCTGCTGGCTATCCAGTCTTCGGCTATACCACTGCTCCCGCACGGCAAAGCGACCTGCTAGTCCCCGGCTGTGCAAATCCAACCTGCCTTACGGCGGGCACTGGTGAATACCCGGGGGCTGGTTAGACTCCGCATGCCAGTACTTCTTAGTACTCTGAAGCTGGCTAAATTAAACTACATCCCCTTGGTGCTGCTGCTGAAGGACGACAAGGAAATACATTCATGTGAGCCTTTAGGCCATGTTTGGATCTGCAGCAAGAGGATCCAGGTACCTGATCAGACAAACATGCTGGCTGGACCAAAAATTGCTACATGCAACAGTTTTGTCCAGGTGAAACCCAGTATTTATGCCAGAAAGTGGGTGGATCACTGCCAGATCCCGTTATAGTCAATAGGGATCCAGCGGTGATCAATAAAATCTGGCAGTGCCAAATCCATTGAACTCTGGCAGGCTGTTCTCTTCTGGAAATGTTCACCAGAGATATGGACGTGGCCTTGCTCATCTACTAACTGTCCTGACATCATGAAAAACCTGACCTTCTCTCCACAAGATCTGGTGAGTATGAGCAGAGGTGGGCAGATCAATGATGATGAAAGCCTGCTAGAGGTACCATCTTTTCCTGATCCAGGGTATTTTTTTGTTTTTAAAGGGTTTCTGTCATCAGAATTTACCATAGTAAACCGAGTGTCATTTGCAATGTGCAAATGACACCTGATGACAGATCTGTATTTTTTATACTGCTCAGTAAAGTAGTTTTTGTGAAAATTCTGTTTTTATAATATGTAAATTACCTCCCCTAGGTGCAGTAGGCGTGAACCCTGCACCTAGTAGCGGCCGTCATTCCTCCTCCTAACCCTCCTCCGTAGCGTTGATTGACAGGGCCAGGCAGCCAGCTCTTTCGGCTCCCGGCCCTGTTCGAGTTCCAAATCCCGCGCCTGCGCATTGCGATCAGCAATGCGGGCGCATTGAGGGAGCCGGGCGGCCGGCGGCTCAACGCGCATGCGCGGATTGCTGATCGCAGTGCGCAGGCGCGGGATTTGGAACTCGAACAGGGCCAGGAGCCGAAAGAGCTGGCTGGCTGCCTGGCCCTGTCAATCAACGCTACGGAGGAGGGTTAGGAGGAGGAATGACGGCCGCTACTAGGTGCAGGGTTCACGCCTACTGCACCTAGGGGAGGTAATTTACATATTATAAAAACTGAATTTTCACAAAAACTACTTTACTGAGCAGTATAAAAAATACAGATCTGTCATCAGGTGTCATTTGCAGGTGATCTAGTACGTCGTGCCACAGATGCCACCGAGTCTCAGATAAACTTGGCCGTTCCTATTATCAATATGATGGCTTTATCACTTATTACAGTATCACTATGTCATATCTCAGGTGAACTGTAGGGAAGTGATGGTCACCTTATATATAACCAGTACAGGAGAGCTGGTAATGGGGATATAGGCAACACACGACTAAAGCCTCATTCACACGTCAGTGTTTCATGGACGTGTGCTGTACGTGTTCTCCACTGACAGCACACGTCCCCATTCATTTTAATGTGAGTATTTAGACATCAGTGTTTCATCACGGTCCGTGGGTCAGTGTTTTTAGCACGGATGCATGTCCTATTTTGATCCGTGTTCTCGGATCCCTCACGCCTATTATAGTCAATGAGTCCGTAAAAAAACCACGGATCCCTCACGGATGCCATCCGTGTTTCACGGATCATTAAGAAGAGATGCTTTGAAAATTATTTTTCAGCTGTTCAGTGTCAGTGAAACACGGATGCAACACGGACGGCAAAACACAGACCCACGGACCCTTCACGGACAGCTTCTGGGATGCCTCACTGACCACCTGCTCACAGATTTGAGCACTGACACGGACGTGTGAATAAGGCTTTATACATAGAAGAATGCAGAGAAGGCAGCACTCCAAAATAAAGTGATATTTTATTCACCCAATGTCAGCAACGTTTCAGCTGCTCCATGCAGCCATTTTCCAGCCAGCTGAAACATTGCTGACATTGGGTGAATAAAATATCACTTTATTTTGGAGTGCTGCCTTCTCTGCGTTCTTCTGTGGTCCACTGAGTGCCTGATTCGGCCTCCCGCTGGCTTGCACCCACTCTTTGGTTTGTTTTTCTTTTCTTTTTTTGTTTATATATTTTTTGCCTTATTTTTTGGGGGGGGTTTTCTACATATTTTTTCTGATTTTTGTGGTGCTGCTCCCACTTCCATATTGACTAATACATATATAGTCTTCTGAAGCTCTGCAGAGTTTCCTCCCTTTTTAAAGGCATATCCTCTTGCCACCCAAGTCTTCTGCCCAGACAGTCCCATTGCTCCCTTCCTGAAACTGACTGCTGATTAAGGACACATTATACAACCACATACATCACTGAAATGTACCGTACCTGCACCTGTTTCTTGTTTGCTGCAGTACGTTTCAGTGGGGGTCACATCAAATAAACATCCGCAGTCATATACAAGATGAGAGCTGGGACTGTCTGGGAGAAGACTTGGATGTCAAAGAGGCTTAGCTTCATAAAATAAGAAAACAGGGAAGAACTTCTGAAGACTATATATTAGTAAGTTGCAAATATCTCCATTAACGACTCGCCTATACTTATATACAGTATAAGGGAAGAGGTGGAACGAACTGTGCTATGCCATACAGCATGGATACAGTACCTTAAAGGGGTTGTCTCACTTCAGCAAATAGCATTTATCAGGTAGAGAAAGTTAACACAAGGCACTTACTAATGTGTGTGTCCATCTTGCTTCCTTTTCTGGCTTGATTCATTTTCCATTACATTATGCACTGCTTGTATCCCGGGGTTACAACCACCCTGTAATCCAGCAGCAGTGGCCATGCTTGGACATTAAAGGAGAAAGCACCAGCCTATCACTTTTTCCTATACTGTGCAAGCACCGCTGCTGGATTACAAGCGCGTGGTGGGGGAGACAAGCAGTGGGCTGATTGACAGTACAGCTGCTCACTTACAAGTGTTTGTGACCTATGTAGTACTGGGCCACTGAACTTACAAGTATCGGGTTCTGATCCAGGTACCCGGCACTCTATTTAAATCCTATCCTGTCCATTCACTATTGCCAGTGATAGTACTTTTTGGCTACTAGCGTTAAACTTCATTCTCTGTTCCTATATCGCTATTGGTATTCTGTGCTACTGACCCCAGCTTGTCTTCTGATTACTCTCTACTACCTATTTCTGATGACTTTGCTCTTTGTTTGTCCGTATTGTTCGCCGTATTTATGGTAGGGATCATTGCCCAGTTGTGGTTCCGCTGTTTAGGGCTGGTACTGCAAGTAGGAAGGGACGGTGGGTGGTTGTAGTTAAGGGCCTCACTGTCCTTGTCCATTCCTCCGCCATATTCCTAACATCAGCTGCCTAAAAAAACCTTGCTTCTTCATGGACTGCAGAACCAGTTGAGAAGGTTAGCAGGATATTTAAAGAAAAAGCAAATTTATATACTTAAAAAGGAAGGCAGCTTTGGGGAATAGATGACCCCAATAAAACAACAGAACATCAAAGCTCAATCAAGGCCTCCAAAAATAAGAGGGGATCTTGCAAAAGGGAGATAGAAGAAGTCCATTGTGCACCCTCTAAAACAGTGGCCCCCAACCTTTTTTGCACCAAGGCCCAGTTTCTCGCTAGACAATTTCCCCAGGGCCCGGGGGATGGGGGGCGGAGCATAGTGCCCCCACACAGTAGTTATTCCCCATTAGTGCCCCCACACAGTAGTTATAGTAGCATAGTGCCCCCACACAGTAGTTATACCAGTATAGTGCCCCCCACACAGTAGTTATAGTAGCATAGTGCCCCCCACACAGTAGTTATAAGTAGCATAGTGCCCCCCACACAGTAGTTATAGTAGCATAGTGCCCCCCACACAGTAGTTATAGTAGCATAGTGCCCATAGTGCTCCTCTCCTTCAGTTTTGTACAATAAAAAAACACAAACACTTATACTTACCTCCATCAGCCTGGCAGCGCTGCGATGCAGGCCTCCTCCGGCCTGTGTCCCGCTCTGCACGGCTCAGGCGGCGTGATGACGTCATCGCACCGCCTGAGCTGGCTTCTGATAGTGCCTAGTGCCTGTAGCCTATCAGAGGAACAGGCAGGGGAGACGCCTCTACCTGACCCACCGCAGCACAGGCATCTGTATCGCCGTCCTGAGGACGGCGATACAGATGACTATGGAGATGAGCGCTTCCATTGTCTCCTTGTCCCCTGCCACCGCCGTGGCCCGGCAGACATAGATTCAGGGCCCGGTGGTTGGGGACCGCTGCTCTAAAAGACCTAAAATAGAAAATGCAACAACTAATACATAGACTAATAAATAGTCTGGATGCTTGAGAAAGATATGTATTGGTTGAATTATCGCACTTTTATACATTTTTTGGATCTACTTAATAGAAGAAACCATTGAAGTAAATGCTGATGTCGGATGTCTTTTCAGGAAGGAATGGCTGACACTTGAAGTTTCCTAATGGTAAGAGCATAAAAATAGTATTATGTAGACATGGGTTGTCGTGTTCTGGCTTCTCAGAGACTAGTAGAAGAATAAGGAGAAGTGAGCAACATGTGTGTTCCTCTGTTCATAGCCTTGTCTGTCTATTCAACACACCATATGGTGGCAGGGCTTGATGGGAATTCTCCCATAGGCAACAGTAGTAAATCAGTCTGTGGAAGAAATGATCAGATAAATGCATTTTAAAGACTCCTGGGGGACAAAAATATGTGTAAAAAAAGTTGTAAAATAGTAATCATAAAAAGTTATAGGGGAGTCAGAATGTCACTGCAAAGAAAAAAAATTAGTTTTCAAAGATTTTCATTTTAGAAAAATTATATAAAATGTGGTATGGCTGTAATCATACTGACCCACAGAACGGAGACATCTCAGTTTTACCGCATAGGCAACACCGTAAAATCAAAACCTGTAAAACTATGGTGGAATTTTATTTTTTTCCAAATCCAAACTAAATTTTAAATGGTGCCATTAAAAAGTAAAATTTGTCCCACTGAAAACATACCCTCCTAAGGCTATGTAAATGTAAAATAAAAAAGTCATGGTCCAGGAAGTAAAATATTAAAATAAAAAACAAAAATTGTTGCACTAGGAAGAGGGTAAAGGTGTTTTTCAGGACTTGATGACCTCTCCTGAGGGAAAGTAATCAGAAGCCTCCATCCACTCTGTAGTTTCGGTGTACTGCAGTTCAGTCCCATTCAGTAGAAATGGAGGAGCTTCAGTACCCTGGTATGGCCACTACACAGTGGACAGAACCTTCTGCTCACGGCTCTGTCCACTGTATAGCTTCTGGCATCCTTAGAACTGTCCTATCCTTGTCCGCAAAACAGACAAGAATATGATGTGTTTTCTTTGTGCGGCCACAGAATGGACATACAGATGTGGACAGCACATGGTCTGCTGTCCTCATCGTTTGTAGCTGCATTGAAGTAAATGGGTCCGCATCCAATCAGCAAAAAATGTGGATTGGATGAGGACAAAGACCACGGTCATGTGAATAAGCCCTTAGTGTCATCACTCAAAAAGCTGAGCATAATCTATAAGTACCTTTTCATACCATACTCTAGGTATATGTTCCATCCGTTAAGGTGATAACCATCTATCAGCACTTATTCATAAAAAAAATTCTTCAACACCACAGTAATACTGAGAGACTCTTTATTGATGGCATCACAATAAAATTTCCCTTAAATGTGAACATTTGGAGGAAAAGGGAAGGCTTGGTATTTCTAGGACCCCAAGGAAAGTTGTGTCTAGGGGTCCTAATCAAAGACATTTTTGTACAGCAAATTAAAATGCCCACTGTTGATATTGGGGCAGCAGACTAGTACCAGACTGTACCTAACCGTTCATATACCGTTCATATTGATATTGGGGCACACAGGGCAGCAGACCAGTACCAGATTGTACTTGTACATAACTATATTCCCCAAAATCAGTATGAACAATTATGTACAGCCTGGTACTAGTCTGCTGCCCCTGTGTGCCCCAATATCAGTATGAACGGTTAGGTACAGCATGGTACTAGTCTGCTGCCCTGTGTGCCCCAATATCAGTATGAACGGTCAGGTACAGCCTGGTATTAGTCTGCTGCACATGTGCCACACACAGGGGCTGCAGACTAGTACCAGGCACCATTCATATTGATATTGGGGCAGGCTGTAGCAGCATTCATATATTTGGGCACAAGGGCAGGCTGCAGCAGACTGGTACCAGTATTCATATATTTAGCCCGACCATGCACATTCCTGACACTGATCTTATGGGTACAGTGGCAGCGCCCATGAGATCACTGAAAATATCTATATCCGTCGTAGATAGAGATATCTATCTATCTACCAAATAGAAAGCGAGACAGCACTCCAATGCTTGTGATAAAAAACTGAGCTTTATTCCCAGAAATGCGACGTTTCAGCCTTCTCTATGAGGCCTTTATCAAGCATATGTGACCAGTGTAACAGCAAACATATAAATAAGCAAAGTAGGAGGGGTGATACCCCATGTGTTCAATTAATTATCTATCTATCTATCAACCAAAAGTTTGGACACACCTTCTCATTCAAAGAGTTTTCTGTATTTTCATGACTATGAAAATTGTAGATTCACACTGAAGGCATCAAAACTATGAATTAACACATGTGGAATTATACACTTAACAAAAAAGTGTGAAACAACTGAAAATATGTCTTATATTCTAGGTTTTTCAAAGTAGCCACCTTTTGCTTTAAATACTGTTTTGCACACTCTTGGCATTCTCTTGATGAGCTTCAAGAGGTAGTCACCTGAAATGATTTTCACTTCACAGGTGTGCCCTGTCAGGGTTAATAAGTGGGATTTCTTGCCTTATAAATGGGGTTGGGACCATGAGTTGTGTTGGGCAGAAGTCAGGTGAATACACAGCTGATAGTCCTACTGAATAGACTATACAAAAAGAAAAAATAGTACAGCACCTGCAGAGTGGCTGATGATCCACATGGATGCACGATCTCCCCGGAGTCTAATCCCAATGGCTTCAAAACTCAATACAGACAGGAATAGAAGACAGCAGGTCATGAAGAAATGAAGGTCAGTCAGAAAAATTGGGAAAACTTTGAAAGTGTCCCCAAGTGCAGTCGCAAAAACCATCAAGCGCTACAAAGAAACTGGCTCATATGAGGACCGCCCCAGGAATGGAAAACCAAGAGTCACCTCTGCTGTGGAGGATAAGTTCATCTGAGTCACCAGCCTCAGAAATCACAGGTTAAGGGCCCGTTCACACGACCGTGTGAACGGGTCCGCACCTATTCCGCAAATTTGCGGAATAGGGGCAGGCCCGTTCACCTCTACGGGCTGCACGCTATCTTGCTGAGCCGCGGCTCAGCAAGAAAAGATAGAACATGTCCTATACTTGTCCGTACGCATGGACAAGTATAGGCATTTTCAATGGGGCCGCATGGCGTGTGTTCCGAGTGCTGCGGAATACACGCCGGGCGGCCCCCGCAGTAATGCGGACCCGCAAAAATACGGCCGTCTGAACAGGGCCTAACAGCAGCTCAGATTAGAGACCAGGTCAATGCCACACAGAGTTCTAGCAGCAGACACATCTCTATAACAACTGTTAAGAGGAGACTGTGTGCAGCAGGCCTTCATGGTAAAATAGCTTCTAGGAAACCACTGCTAAGGACAGGCAACAAGCAGAAGAGACTTTTTTGGGCTAAAGAACACAAGGAATGGACATTAGACCAGTGGAAATCTGTGCTTTGGTCTGATGAGTATAAATTTGAGATCTTTGGTTCCAACCACCGTGTCTTTGTGGGATGCAGAAAAGGTGAACGGATGGACTCTACATGCCTGGTTCCCACCGTGAAGCATGGAGGAGGAGGTGTGATGGTGTGGGGGTGCTTTGCTGGTGACACTGTTGGGGATTTATTCAAAATTGAAGGCATACTGAACCAGCATGGCTACCATAGCATCTTGCAGCGGCATGCTATTCCATCCGGTTTGCGTTTAGTTGGACCATCATTTATTTATCAACAGGACAATGACCCCAAACACACCTCCAGGCTGTGTAAGGGCTATTTGACCAAGAAGGAGAGTGATGGGGTGCTACGCCAGATGACCTGGCCTCCACAGTCACCAGACCTGAACCCAATCGAGATGGTTTGGGGTGAGCTGGACCACAGAGTGAAGGCAAAAGGACCAACAAGTGCTAAGCATCTCTGGGAACTCCTTCAAGACTGTTGGAATACCATTTCAGGTGACTACCTCTTGAAGCTCTTCAAGAGTGTGCAAAGCAGTAATCAAAGCAAAAGGTGGCTACTTTAAAGAACCTAGAATATAAGACATATTTTCAGTTGTTTCACACTTTTTTGTTAAGTATATAATTCCACATGTGTTAATTCATAGTTTTGATGCCTTCAGTGTGAATCTACAATTGTCATAGTCATGAAAATACAGAAAACTCTTTGAATGAGAATGTGTCCAAACTTTTGGTCTGTACTGTGTGTGTGTGTGTGTGTGTGTGTGTGTATGTATGTATGTAGATATATATATATATATATATATATATATATATATATATATATACACACACACACACACACAAACTTCATTTCAAGAGTTTTCTATAGCAATGTGTTTTTTGTGACAATTTTTTATATGCATTTTTTTTTTCTGGAGTTTTTTCCAATTCTATAGAGAAGTGCATGAAAAAAAACACCACAAATACATGTCATGCTCAGAGCATGCTGCAAGAAAAAAAAATGGCGCAAACACCTAAAAGTCCTTGGAAATGTACAGTATTTTTAGTAGTTTTAGATACACTTTACAGTAACATCTGGCCACAGTATTTTTGACAAAAATGGTTAAAATCACAAATAAAAATTTGTACAGCAACACTTTCTATTGTCTCAGTGTTAAAGTTGCTGCATCTAAGGAAGCGAACGTGTGTAAAACACCGTACTCTGATGGTCCTATGTATTGTATACCGTTTTTTACATAGAAAGATCTTCATTGTTATATGGATAATTGATATATTAAAAACTCATGCTGACACAAAACGGGCAATCTTTAGCATTCTCTTCTTCACCTTTAAAGGTGCTGCAGGCAGTAATACATTTGTATCTGACTGGGTGACTGAAGTTAGAGGTGGTACTTGTAATCCTTTCCCTGATTTATCAATGAACCTAGGGCCAATAAAAAATAACAACGGTCCAAATGGAGTTTTCACTTTCCAGTACGAGCGCTTAGTGTCCCAAACCACAAAGTAACTTTCAGAACGAAGAATCCAGTATTGAAAACCACAGTCTTCTTTTTGAAGGCCCCAGTCCGAAGGAGGAGTATCCGATGTATTTGCATGGTTAATTCGCTCCCATATCAATGCCATTGGCCAGCATGCTTCTTTAAATTCAGGCGTTGATATCAAATCCATCTCGGCCATCAACTCTTCAGGTCGTCTGACGTTCAAGACCAAAATAGAAGATTGTTATACAGATGATAAACCTGGAACATAATACGCAATACGTAATTAGTATGTTTCCCTGTACCACTGCTCATCATGATCCTCCTCCTGTAATACAACATACAATTTACTGCAAAGTGCTCTGGAGATCACATCACTAAACACTTTGGTGAAAGCTTGGGTTCTTAGATCACTGTAAGGTCTGATTTAGATCTTAAAAGGGTTCTGTTCCGTGCATTGGGGGCTGCAATTTGCAGTCCCCCATGCATGGGCACCATCTGACACACACAGAGAAAGGACAAAACACGCATTCAACACTGACCAATTTATCATGGATTTCAACACGGACGTGTGAATGAGGCATTAGGACGGATTCACTTCACCATTTAGCTTTCGGTTCTTCTAAAAACTTTTTTTTTAAAAACGGATCCGGTAATTTAAACATCCGTTTGTGTCCCTTCCGTCAGAGATAAATTATTTTTGCATGTAGGACTTTTTTTCTCTCTCAAAAATAATTGATTTCTGATGGAAGTGACAGATCATAACTGATGCTCAATAAAAGACAGATCAGTTATTTTTAGGCTGCGTTCACATCTCCGTTTCGGACATTCTGCGCAAATGCTGGCTGTCGGATGCAACGTTTTTTTCCTGCCGAAACCGGCATTTATGCCAGAAATTGGCCAGATCACTGCTGGACCTCATTGCAGTCAATGGGGATCCAGCAACGATGAGAACGAGGCCTTAGTGCAAACTGATACTAACTGAGCATAAGTGATGCTTTAAACACAGGATGTTTTTTTGTTTGTTTTTTTTTTTCTGTTCTTCTGACAGATGTGAACTTTGCCTTACCTGCTCCCTGCCGCTCGGTTTCAGCTACCTGGCTCCCTGCATTGCGCTTCCAGTCCCCATCTATCTACATCTGCACGGACTGGGTCACGTGCACAGCTGCAGCCATTGACTGGCCTCAGCAATATTGTGTTCCAAAAGTCAGGAAGTGAGAGCGGGGAGCAGGTGAGTATGCTTCTCTTCATAGGTCCCAAGGTCCTTTTTAGAAAGGACCCCCAGGGCTGTCTGTTCAGAAAGTCTGCTCTTAAGACACACTACTGTTGCCCTAACAACAGCCTAAGGGCTCATACACACACAAACATACTTTTCTTCAGTGTACTATCTGTAATTTTTGTGAATGGCACACTAACCCATCCTTTCCTATGGGGCCATGCACTCACTTACAGATCAAAATACGGATATGCTGATGTGCAGAAGACCTAAGTCAGAGACACAAATCATAATGTATTCACATACAGGAGTATGCTAATGCAATATAAGGGCTTATGCACACGGCCGTCATCGTTTTTGCGGCCTGTAAATGGCGGATCCGCAAAACCGATACCAGCCATGTGCATTCACATTTTGCAGAACGCATCGTCCTGCTCTCTGTAGAACTGTCCTATCTCTGTCCGTAAAACAGTCAAGAATAAGACATGTTCTATTTTTTGCGGGACCGCGGAACGGACATATGTGCTGCCCTCATCTTTTGAGGACCCATTAAAGTGAATGAGTCAGAATCTGACCTGCAAAAAATGCGGATTGTATGCAGTCCAAAAACATGTTCGTGTACATGAGCCCTAAGATCTAGTTCACACATCAGTGTTTTGGTCAGTGGTTTCCATCAGTGATTGTGAGGATAAAACCAGAAGTGGAGCCTCCACAGACATAAGGTATAAGGGAAAGATCTTCTCCTGTTCTGTGTTTAGAGCCGCACCTGGTTTTGGCTGAAAACTGACCAAACACTGAAGAACTAGACCAAAGTATAAAATACAGTTGTGAAACTTTGTTGAAAAAAAAATGCTGGCATTTATTTCCATACAGCATACATGTGTGGATGTTTTTTTTTTTTGTTCACACATTTTATTCCTATAGAGCATAAGGTGGTAATGGGGCACACTCACTAAGCTCACCTATTTTTGAAGTAAAAAAAACAACGAAAAAAGACAGGCGTAAATCTGTCTTCAGTTTGTGCTACGTTTATTATCCTTTCATAAATAAGGTCTGACTTTTAATGGTTCTTTTCTTGTAAGACAGGTTCAAACTCACTAAAACCGTTCTCAATGGTATGCACATGAAAATGTGACAAAAGTTAGCTGAATTTTGGCGCACGTCTCTGTGAAAGTAAGCAAATTGTGGCGCAGCTCACCACTCAAAACAAAGACAACCCCTCGGGTGGTATATAAATTGGACTGCTTTTAGGACAAAATCTGGCACTAAATAAGGTGCATAAACAGGAAATTAGGTGCAAAAGTTAGAAGACTTCCGAATTTGTCTTAAAACTCACCCTTGCACACGACCGTGTGCGCTCCGAGACATACAGTCCGTGAGTGGGCCATATGTCCCGGAGCGGCATTGATCGTGTGCACGGGAGCGCACAGCATCATAGATGACAATGATGCTGTGCACGTTGGGTCGCCCTGGGGACTATTGTCCCGCAGTCATATGATCTTATGAGTGCAGGACAATAGTCCCGTGGGCAGCCCGACGTGCACAGCATCATTGTCATCTATGATGCTGTGCGCTCCCGTGCGCATGATCGATGCCGCTCCAGGACATATGGTCCACTCACGGACCGTATGTCTCGGAGCGCATACGGTCGTGTGCAAGGGCCCTTAGCGCAATATTTGGCAAATGCCTCCAAAACATGTGCAAAAACGGTTGGTAATTGAGACTTAAAAAAATAAGACCGTCGTAATCAGGCGGCCAAAACTTTAGTAAATGTGCCCCATTGCTTCAACATGCCAACATGAAATACAAAAAAAAAATGCCAGGTTCCAAAAAATGCCTGCATGTCCAATATTTTCTATTTACCAATGATTTTCAGCTAATATCTGGGGTTTTTGTAGCCAAAAAAAAAGCAGATGGAAAACTCACCACTAAAAACACAAAAGTATAGAACAAGACCATAAAATACCTGTGTGAAACCACCCTAATAGTCAAAATATGTTTAAGTAAACCTTACCTTTTCTAATTGATCTCTTTTTCTAAGTATCCTGACTGTTCAAATCACATGAAGAAAACACACCGCAGCGCTCTGTGCACAGTGTGAACACCCGTCTTATTTCAACCTCTCTTATATTCAGCCATATGCAATCAGTGGTAAAAGATCTTTGCATCTCAGAGGCTGCAGAGACAAATGCTCAATATAGTGCAAAACTGTGCATATGCCCCAGAAGAAGGGACTGAAGGTGAAATCCTGGGTTGGGCTACTGCAGGGTGAGCCTTTTGTTATGCGCTCTTTTGCTATTTATGTACGGTAAATAACACCTTTTATCCAACCACCTGCAGTTTTGCACTATGTTGGGTGTTTCCGTCTGCAGCCTTTCAGATGCAAAGATCTTCCATTCACTGACTATATTTTGAAATCAGCAGCAAGTTCGGATGCACATAAGGGCACAAGCTCATGGCCATAGCCATTTTTGTGGTCTGCAAAACACAGATACTGTCCATGTGCATTCCGCATTTTGTAGAACGGAACATCCAGCCCCCAACATAATAGTCCTATCCTTGTCCGTAATGCGACATGTTCAATATTTTTGCGGTCATACCATACAGCCTCCAATGCACAAAACGGCCGTACAACGGCTGTGTGAATGAGCCCTTATACCTTATGTCTGAAGCCTCCACTCCTGGTTTTGGCTCACAATCACTGATGGAAATCACTGACGTGTGAATGAGGTTTTAGACTAGGGCTACACAGCGACATGTGTCGCATGACAAATAGGGAACAACTACACTGCAACATGTGGCGCTCTGCATTTTTTTATAATAATAGTCAAGGGTGTTGCACTGCAACATGCCACGACTGTGATGCGACAGTCGCACAAAAATCCAATCTGGATTGATTTTTTGCGACTGTTATGTTGCAGCATGTCGCAGTGCAACACCATTGACACCATCATTATTAAAAAAAACTGTCACCGTGTTGCCCTACCCTTGAGCCTCATGCACACTAATATATTTTTTGTCCGCATCCAATCCACATTTATTACGGGTCAGATGCAGACCCATTCACTTTAATATGGCTGCTCTATTATAGGCAAAATGCGGAACGCACGCAGGCCGGCATCCGTGTTTTGCAGATCCGCAATTTGCAGACCACAAAAAACGCTACAGCCTTGTGTATGAGCCCTCACTATGTACCCATATGTCTCTTCCTTTTCTAGACTGACATGCTTGTATGTGGCAAGCAATCCTAATTTTTGTTTTCCAGCAAGGTTCATGTCTACAACCCATGAGTATAAACTCATTACTCTACATGCCACCAGGACAGCACAAAACAATGGATTACAGATAAATGGTTTGATTAGCAAATTAGCAAATAAGGGAATAGAAAACTTTGTACATACGGTGTTCCTATGGCTTCTCCTCTGGACCTTGAGGACAGCTGCAGCTAAACAAGGCATTCTGACAAGGCCACCACTTCATGCAGCTGTTCAGGAGAAGGAACTGTCATGTGATTGAAGGTCTTGACCCTCCCCCCAGACATTGTAGTGTATTCATTGCAATTAATGCATTTGCACATACGGAATAGGCTTTCAAAGCAATTATAGGCATGCAGTATTCACACTGGCCTGCAAAAACATATTAGGATTATGCATGGACTGTACTTCTATGATCACAATGAGCTGTGGATTATGTAGCACAAATGTACAGCGGTTTACGTAGAAAACGCATGGATCCATATGTGGCGTCAACAAAGATTATAAAGACTGTAAAGATGGTGAACTTACTATTGATGCAGAGCTCTGCTGGTCTTATATTATATCAGTCTGCTGTAAATTTGCTTCACAACTTCTTACAGCTGGACGTACTCTACTGCTAAAATATAGACCCTGGCCATTCAGGTATCTTATCTATGCACCTTGGAGGACAACCTCATTAAAACAGCTGGAGCAAGAAAGGAGGAAATCCTTCCCCTCCTCTTCCTCTCTTTCCTTCTCCTTTCACTTGCCAGCGTGGCCCAGTCGTATTGTTTCCTTTGTGCTGGAGGACACAGGGGAGATTAATCAAAATTGATGTAAAAAAAAAAAAAACTGGCGTAGTTGCTCATAGCAACCAATCAGATTCCACCTTTCATTTTCCAAAGGCGCTCTCAAAAATGAAAGTTGGAATGTGATTGGTTGCTATGGGCAACTAAACCAGTTTTCCTTTACACCAGTTTTGATAAATCTTCCCCACTGTGTGATGCTGCCACCTACTATACACAATGGGATACATTGATAAAGACCTGTGAATGCACTACTTTTCCTTGCGGTGCGCAGTGGCAGTTCGATTGAGGCCGCTGATGGACAGACTGGGTCATATTTATGAAGCCGCTGCACACACAATATGTCAACAAATCTGCCCTTTGTGAATATACCTTTAGGGCTCATGCGCACGACTGTTGGATGCTTTGTGGTCTGAAAATTTTGGATCCATAAAACACAGATACCGGCCACGTGCATGCCACATTTTGCGAACAGAATGGCCGGGCCCTAATAAAATAGTCATACCCTTGTCCGTAATGCAGACAATAATAGGACATGTTCTACTTTTTTATGGAGAGGACATACGGATATGGAATGCACACGGTGTCATTTCCAGGTTTTTTTGGCACCCTGAGGACATTGAAGTTAATGGTTCTGCATACGGGCTGCAAAAAAATGGAACAGACACGGTAAACAAAATATTTGTTCATTTGCATAAGCTCTAAGGGCTCATACACATGAGTGTGGTTTTTGTCCACAGCCGTTGTCCGCATTTTTGTGGATCGGATGTGGACCCATTCTCTTCAATGGGACATGTTGTCTGCATCCGTATGTTCATAGAGGCAAATGACACCAACTCATACCTGAGCCTTATGAAACTAAGTAACTAATAACCACACAAGACTACTTGAATGGAGTAAAAATGGCTGAAGTGCTTTATTATGGGTAACCATAAATACATAACATTAAATAGTTAAAACCATATCAATATAGTCCAGTACTGAACTAACGGTATCATCCAAGATCCACTCAGCATTAGCTGAGTGATACAGCCCCACTAATAAAGCACAGCGAGAATTAAAGATTAGAAAATAGGGGAGGGTGGGCGCCGCTCAAATCTTCTTCAACTGGCCCTGAGATAGCGGCAAACCTGACAATATAAAGGGGAGAAGATTCCCGCAGTGGGAGCAGGAGCAAATCACAATGCTGGAAATCTCCCACAGCAACGGGTAGCAACCAATCAGCAGCCACGCTTGACTCGCCGTATCTTTCTCCAGGAGGCGACCAGAACCAGCAAAAAACAGATTAAACAGCTTCATCCTCCTGAGGTAATTTTTCTGTAAAATAAAAAAGGCGGGAAAGACAAGACAGGGAGAGAAAAGAAGGGGGGGGGAGAGAGAGCAAATATGCGCTATTCAACTAAATTGCCCCCATGTGTCCCCCAAGCTAAACGCTCTGGGGGACCTGGACATTCTGCAGCACCTGCAAACAAAATAGAATATGCCCTATTCTTGTCAGTTTTATGGACAAGGGTAGGACAGTTCTATAGAGCAGTGATTTTCAACCAGTGTGCCTCCAGCTGTTGCAAAACTACAACTCCCACCATGCCCTTCTGTAGGCTGATAGCTGTAGGCTGCCTGGGCATGATGGGAGTTGTAGTTTTGCAACAGCTGGAGGCACACTGGTTGAAAATCACTGCTATAGAGGACAGGACAATCCGTTCCTCAAAATGCGGAAAGCACATGGCCAGTATCCATGTTTTGCGGACTGCAAAAATGGCTACGACTATGTGCATGAGCACTAAAGCTGGGTTCACACGTGACCGATTAGCTGCGGATTTACCATTGCGAATTTTTGTGCAGCAAATCCACAGTGTTGTACGATACCAGCAAAGTGGATAAGAATTACAGAAGGAAGGCAAGTCCGATGAGTTTCGCTGCCCCCACCTCTGGACAGGTTTCCTTCCTGATATGCATAGGAAAGAAACATGTTACTCATTGTCCGGAGGAGGGAGGGCAGGGCAGCAAGTCTCATCGAACTCATCTCTGACTGTCACCACAGAAGTCAGTGGATCTCAGTGAGGAGAGCACAGTGCAGATGACAGGTTCCCTTTAGGTTTCATGCACATGAATGCCGGCCAGGCCTGTATTGCAGCCCGCAATATACGGGTCCCGGCTATTTTTGCAACGCATCATGGGGACACGTTCACTTGAATAGGTCCACAATCTGGAAGGTGCAATGCAGAACAGAGGTACAGAAAGAAACC
Source organism: Rhinella marina (assembly GCA_900303285.1). Taxonomy (NCBI): domain Eukaryota; kingdom Metazoa; phylum Chordata; class Amphibia; order Anura; family Bufonidae; genus Rhinella; species Rhinella marina. Next base: position 187,769 of record ONZH01017940.1, read on the forward strand.
CCACGGAAGCACTCAGTAGGATATCGTTGCCCCTTAGTATCCTAGAAGTTATGGCAGCAAAGAACAGTTGTAGAAGCCTTGTTTAAGCTGGACACATTTTGTAAATTTTGTAAAAATTAACTCTTTTTTTAATAAATGTTCCGCTTTTTATAGATGTATTTATAAACAAAGGCCCTGAGTTCTCATTACTGGCGTGTGCTATACCTCTGTTGATGGAGGCAGGTAAAATAGGCACTGGCCTCCTCTGGCAGTCCGTGCACTGGACTGGAATGAAATCTTCGGCAGCTTGGAACTGCAGTTTCTGGCATAAATAATAATGAATAAGCCAGGGTCAATAGCCTTGCCCTCGTTACGCCCCCCTTTTTGCTCTTTTTGAAATCTATGACAATAATTTCTATGGGAAACAATATTTTGTTTTTTTCTGTTATATTTGGGCAATTTCAAGCATTTTTCCCTCACCCTTGAAGCACGGGCTGGTATTAAAAAAATCTGTATTTTTTTAAAAATACTAAATTAATGACAGTAAATAACAGAGGTACTTTTAATCCTTTTGTTGATTTGTCAATAAAAAGAGGTCCAACAAAATACAGACATTGTCCAAATGGAGTGTTAACTTTCCAGTAGGAGTGACTAGTGTCCCAGAGCACAGTATATTTTTCATTGTGGGAACTAAAAATCCAGTTCTGGAAGCCACAGCCGTCTTTTTGAAGCCCCCAGTCCTTCGGAGAAGAATCTGATGTATATGCATGGTTGATTCGCTCCCATATCATCATTATTGGCCAAGAAGCATCTTTAAAAATAGGCAACGCCTCAATTGTCTCCTTGTTGGCTACAAATATTTATTCTTCTTTCCAAGTGCTGTATTTTAAGATGGAATAAACCTGCAAAAAGAAACCGTTCATGTTCAAAATACTGCACATCAGCAAATATAGAATATACTAAGGATATCTAATATACTGTATATGTATGCCTTAGCATGTCCTGTGTCAGTTTGTAGCCAAAATACTGCCACCGTGTGGTTAGATGACCACATGACATGCTAAGGAATTTATATTTATGTGCCAAAAGAGGAGGACTTGACACCTAATTGTTTATACAGTAGCCCGCACTCACCAGCCGGAGGGTGGATGGAGAACGATGCCGCGCCAACCACCAGTGTAGCGGAGAGAGGCTCCTGCTACACTCACAGTCAGTTCCCACATCAATGCTCTATACAGGAATGTACAGCGTGATTGGTACCAAGCATGTGGGGAAGAAGGAAGTCGTCTCATCCAAACCCACTCCACTGTGCCCTGCACTCACCAGTGTAGCGGAAAGCGGTTATTGCAACACTAACCTGTGGCCGGTCTCTCCTGTAGCATTCGGCGCCCACATTGACGTGCTGTACAGAAATCTACAGTGTTATGTAGGTGGTACCAAGCCGGAGGGTGGTGCTCACCAGCTTCTGTGTCCAGTGGGTCCAGAATGGCCAGACTAGAGGGCGTAGCCTGGGGGGAGGCCAGCATGACGAGGGGAGGTGTCAGCGAGGAAGGTTAGGAACGGGATTGGGGGGTTTGAATTATGGGGAGGAGTGTAGTGGGGGGTCTTAAATAGGTGTCTGGAGGCGGGAAAGGTGCCATGCTTGTTTGGAGAGAAAGCCAGTGGGGGCGGGTCCATGCTGCAGGAGATGCGCCAGCCATGGTGGTCTCAGCCGCCGGTGCGCCTTAGTCCAGAACAGGTCCCCAGAGTCTGGCGCCTGGTCTGGAGCCCTTCCAGGGACCCTCCACGTCAGTCAACTAAGCCATACCTCTCAAGTGTCCCTCTTTTGGAGGGACAGTTCCTCTTTTTGACCCAAGTCCCTCTGTCCCTCTTTGATCGTTGAATGTCCCTCTTTTTGACCTGGGGAATTAATGCATAAATGTGCATTAATAAATTTACTCCTTACTAAAGTGTCTGCATGGTTTCTACCTGCATATTAGACCAAAACTTCATTATTTGGTGCAATTTTGACCTTAAAATATCTATAATCTGATGATTTATGTGCTAATATTTATATGGACATTGGAGCACAAGAAAAAAATTTCCGCAGGGGCTCCAGTAATTATGTTTTGGGTGGAGTTAGAGGCGTGGCCTAGTATGAAAAAAACTGCCGTGATGCGTGCCGCACACATTGTCCCTCTTTGCAATTTTCAAAAGTTGGGAGGTATGAACTAAGCTGCGTCCCCCGGCTCGCTCTTCCCACTGTGGGAGGAATCCACATGCACAGCGGGACTCCAACAGAGGCTGGGACATCACCAGCGCTCCCCCTGCTGGCGATGATGGCGATGCAGGACCGGGTTTCGGCTGATCTCCTGCCTGTTACAGGGGAGGCTGCCCAGCGTGATATTGAGAGGAATGACTGGGCTGACTCTGCATGTCACAGTGGAGAGAGCAGGCCGGTGCAGGACAGTGGGCGGTTGGACACTGCCCCCCCCTTCATCACTCAGTGCCAGCACTTCATCTTCTGGAGCTCTGGGATCTGCATTCCCCCCAGGATCTGAGGCCGGACTGGACACAGAACCTGCGGCTAATGGGTTCACAGCACCCAGGCAGCCTGGTGAGTTACAATGAGGACCTCTTTATCTCTCTTCAGTACCTTGGGGAGGCGGAGGGGTTGGGGACTCCCAGGGGACTTGGGGCAGGGGCTTAGCATTATATTTGGGGGTTGGCATCGTTAGCAGCAGGTTGGGGACCGTTTGGGGGGTCACCGCTCCCTGCCTGAGGTATAAGGGGGTTGGGGACCAACGTTTTTCCCTGTGTGGGAGCAGGTGCAGTCCATACACCAGTTGGGGGTGTCATGGGTGGGAATGTCGCGCTGGGGCTGGGGACTAACTCTCTGCCCAGTGCGGGAATGGGTGCAGTGCATTCACCAGTTCGGGGCGCTATGGGTGAGAACGCCGCGTCAGGTGCGGGAATGGAGTCTGTGTCAGTAAAGACGCAGGTTGGGGGTTTGCTTGAGGACGAGCCAGTTAGAATGGATGAATTTGGAAGATGGAGTATGTTGAAATCTTCGCACTGCTACCCCTCGAGCATTTTAATTTGGATAGGGCCAAGAAAGATGACAGTAAAAAAGAGGATGAAGAAAAGCGCCGGTATCGCTTGATTCCGCATACTTTTCCAAATTGGCTGCAAGCTTTTGCTATCTTGGCTAGCGTTATTGGTGAAAAAGCGCCTGCATGTTGTTTGCCTCTTTTTTGCTACCTTGACACGATCGGCGAGGCATTCCACATTTATGGGGGTCAAGCCTGGCTCCGCTATGACAAACAATTTCGTCAGCGGAAGGCGGTGTGTCCCAACATTTGTTTGGACCGCAAAGACATTGCGTTGTGGTTAAAAGTCACTGCACCGGTTAGAACAACTCAGTCCTTTCGGGGGGAAGCGGCAGGATCGTGTCAATCCACTTTTGCAACAGCCTCTGCAAAAGGATTGTGTTTTTTGTTTAACAAAGGGGGATGTAAGTTCGAGGCGAAGTGCAAATTTAAGCACAAATGCACTTCTTGTGGGGGCGCGCATGGGGCCAATCGTTTTCAAAGGAAATAGGCAAAGAGTCAGGGAATCCGCTTCAAAAGCGGTTGACACCAGTTCAGCTGGAAAGGATGGCGCCCTTTCTAAATAGGTATCCCGATCAGTCGGCTGCATGTGTGCTAAGGGAGGCATGTTTGTTAAAAAAGAATTTGCGTTCGGCGCACGAGCACAAAGAAGTAGTGACGGAAAAGCTGCATCGAGAACTACGGCTGGGACGGATGGCTGGCCCCTTTTCGGAACCCCTGGTGTCTGATTTGCGTTTGTCCCCCCTCGGGGTTGTGCCCATGAAGGAGCCGAATAAATTTCGGCTCATTCATCATTTGTCTGTTCGGTGGTGTATACATTGTTTGATATGGCAGTCATTTGGGTTAATAAATTCGTAGAAGGGGCGCTGTTAGCAAAAACTGATATCGAAGCAGCTTTCCATTTACTGCCAGTTCATCCTGACAGTCTTCATCTGTTGGGCTGTTTTTTTGAGGGAAAATTTTTTGTGGACCGTTGTCTCCCTATGCGGTGCTCGCTATCTTGCACATATTTTGAACTTTTTAGTTCCTTTTTAGATTGGGCTGTTGCCGACGTGGGGGGCTGGACCTCCATCATCCATTACCTGGATGACTTCCTATGTATTGGTCCGCTGAATTTGGCCGTTTTCTCCGTATTGTTGCATATGTTGGAGACTTTGCGAGTTTTGAAGTCCCGTTGATACCAGAGAAGACTTGTGGCCCAGGTAACCGAAATAAGTTTTTTGGATATCGTTATTGATACAAAAAAGATGGAATGTCAGTTGCCTACAGACAGGCTGGAGGACCTCAAAAATACGGTGCAATGGTTGAACAAGATACAACTATGGGATTTGCAATCGCTTTTAGGAAAATTACATTTTGCTTACTGGATTATGCCAATGGGCAGAGTTTTTTCTAGGTGCTTGTCAACTTCGAAGGCGTCGGCACCCCATCAGGCTGGGACTGGAATTCGTGCCGATTTGCGTGTATGGGGTTCTTTCCTGGCTTCTTACAATGAGCGATCGTTAGTTTTGGGCGAGGCAGTAGATTCTTTCGATTTTGAATTATTCTCAGACACAGCAGGAGGGACAGGGTTCGGTGTCTACTGTCAAGGGCAGTGGTGCAACGAACGATGGCCCGAAGCTTGGTTTTCGCGGGGTTGGGTCCGCAACCTGGCTTTGCTTCAACTCTTCCCCATTGTAGCGGCTATTTTTCTTTGAGGGGGTAGATTTCATAATTGCAAAGTGCGTTTCCACTGTGATAATCTGGGAGTGGTTCAGGCGATCAACTCATTGACAGGGACGGCACTCCAAGTCGTGCAGTTATTGCAATGTTTGGTCCTGGACTATTCTTTGGGATCTGCTGGAAGTAGCTGGGCTGATTCAGTTGTCATTGGCCCCAAATACGTGGGACGCTTATGCTCGGGCTTGGAGTTGTTGGAAGAACTAGTGTAGTACGTTGGGGGTAGGAGACGACAGTGTGGAAGTAGATTTGGAGGTCCCTCTGCTGCTGTTTCTGGGGCATTGCAAGGAGGAGGGCTGGTCAGGAGCGAAGTTGAACAGAGTCGTGGCTGGTTTAGTTTTTGGTTTCTGCTTGCGTGGTCTTCCAGATTTCACAAAATCCTTTTTGGTGGCTCAGGCATTGAAGGGTTGGAGGCACCAGAGGGAATGTGAGGATGCCAGGCGACCGGTGTCATTCGCCTTGTTGGATTTGGGCAAATAGTTGGAGACCGTTTGCCGGTCAGCCTTCAAAGTTTCTTTGTTTAAGTTAGCTTTCTCGTTGGCCTTTTTTGGGGCGTTGCTATTGGGGGAATTAGTTAGCGGTAGTGTACAGAGACCGGGTGGCTTGTTACAGGAAGATGTTAATCTCTATCCTGATAGGTTGGAGTTTAGAATTAGACGGTCGAAGACAGACAGGAATGGGAGGGCCTATAGAGTTGTCCTTTATGCGGTCCCGGGATGTTCAATGTGCCCAGTACGCTGTTTGGGCGATTATTGGGCAGTTAGAAAAGGGGCATCAGCCCCTCTGTTGATTCACGACAACGGTTCTTTTCTGTCCCGTTTTCAGTGCTTCGTCGGTGCTCAGCACGGCTGGGTTTGAATCTCTCGGGTTATATGGGTCATTCTTTCCGTATCGGGGCGGCAACGGAGGCAGGTAGGCATGGGGCAGGGGATGAGGTGATCAAGCGGATTGTGCGGTGGGAATCTCTTTGCTTCAGGTCTTATGTACGCCCGGCTCGCATTTAGACGTTTCAGGGACTAAGGGGTGTATGTCCTTTCATAATGGTATTTTTTCTAAACCAATTTAATTGTAGTCGTGTTCCCTGTTTTCTTCTTTTCTTTTGCAGATCGTCGTCCGGCCCTAGTTTGGATCTTGGGCCATTTGTTCATTTTGGGGTTTGTGAGCGGCAATACAGCAGGATGGGTGACAGCTGGGGTTTTCAAGGGATGTGGCAGTGATCCGTTGTCTAGGAAAGAGAGGGATGGTGTGGAGCAGTGTCTTACCGGAGGTAAATAGGTTTGTACGCTTGGACAGACCCCCAGCTGTGTTGGTATTACATGTCGGGGGAATTATTTAGGGGCACGTCCTTTCTGCAAGTTAGTTAAGGATATAAAGTTGGATTTTTTGCGGATTTGGGTGTTGTTCCCTGGCCTGGTAACCATTTGGTCTGATATTGTTTACAGGCATGTGTGGCGTAGGGCACGATCAGTGGACCGATTGAACAAAGCGCAAATAAAAGTAAATCGAGAAGTTGCCAGGTTCATGGCTCGAAATGGGACAATAGCTGTGAGGCATGCAGAGTTGGAGCAGTGGCTCCGGGGATTTTTGGGGCAATGATGGGGTGCATCTCAATGCGATTGGCATGGATCTCTGGTGTCTCGGCTTGCATGGGGGTATTGAAACCGCTTTAGGTGTTTGGAGGAACACACAGTCTTAAGGGCTCAAGCCTATGTGTTCTTGGCGGTTGGAGGTCCTGAGAGTTTAGTGGAATAATAGGTTCTGGTGGATGGGAGGGCTCCATGGTTGGGGCTGGACTCCCAGGGTTGGCATTTTTCGGGAAAGGTTTTAGGTCCATCAGTGGTGTCTCCGAGCTGATGCTCATCGGCTGGGGGCAAGATGGAGTACCCCGCAGAAGCGGGTTTAACAAAACGGTTGGGGCTTCAAGGACCTCCCTCGTCGTTAATATATGTTACACATATGTTTGGTGGGTGTGTTGTTATGTGCTGTTGCATATGGTTTGGTTGAACAGTTTTGGGTAAATTTAAATATTTATAATAAAACGGCTGCTGTGGCCGATTCAATCCAACCTGGTGTCGGTGTCATTATTTCTGGGACATGGCCCAGGGTAGGGGTGGGGGTACGATGGTTGGGATTGTCTGGAAATCAAGCATGATAGCCAATACCTGCGTCATGCTACATTCAGCGTCTACATCGAAGCACTGTACACGTATGTACAGTGGGATATGGGCACTAGCAGGCACGGGGGGGGGGGAAGGGGCATACCTAGCAGTTCCTGATTATTCCTAATTCCACTCAGTAGTTTTTCGCTAGCATGGATATATATTATATATAAGAAGAAAAAAATGGCAGCAAAATGAGTGAAAAGCTCTATTAATGAGCTAAAACGTTGGGACCACATGGGTGAATATAGTGATTTTCTTTTCACTCATTTTTTGTGAGAGTGCTGCCATTTTTTTCTTTTTATATTGTCCTGGATTTGCTGGCGGATCTGTTGGCCTGCCCCTCCATATTTATTTTTGGCTTGCTGTGCTGCCATTGTTTAAAAAATAAATCAATAAATAATAAATATATATTGTGAGACAGTGACAGGAAGAGTGATTGATGCAGGTACTTTTCCCATAGAATCCTGTCATATGCTTAAGCTCCAGGGCGTGCCCAGTATGTAGTGGAAAGCTGAAGCTTTGTAGTAAAGCCGGAATAGGGCCTGGAATTTTGGATTGGGGAAGAGTTGGGCGGGTTCCCCAATCCACAGTCTACTTCTGGTAATAGACCTAGTCTGCTGCCTGATTAGCTGCACCTGCACCAGTTGCATAAAGAGAACCCAGGCAGAGGATATGGGCCTGAGAGCTGGATTATATTGCTGGTGCTTGTGAGTAGTATGCTGTGGTTTACATCAGTGCTGACAGTACCATACCTAGGACAGTCAGGATAATACTGTTTAGTTAGTGCTCAGATGAGCAAGATTTGTTTTGCTAGAAATATGAAGGCTGTTTATTTTTGCTGTTTAAACCACAATGGTGGAACTTTGGACTTTCTCCCTTGTGTCACTGTCTCTGACTGTCAGCAAGCTGGCCAATCCTGCCTCTATCGGAGCTAATTCCCACAATATATATATTCCTTTATTACTTAAAGGGGTTGTCTGGCCAGATATTTTGATGACCTATCATCAGGATAGGTCATCAATATCTAATCGGCGGGGGTTTGACACCTAGCACCCCCGCTGTTCAGCTGTTTGAAGAGGAGGCGGTGCTCAATGCTTCCTCTTCCATTACACTGCACTTCTTCTCGGAAGTGCTGTGTAATATGAGTACCCACTCCATTCAAGTGTAATTACACGACGCCACCGCTCCACAGGAGACGACGTGTAGTGTAAAGACAGTGCCACCTCCTCGTCAAACAGCTGATTGCCCGGACAACCCCCTTTATCTTTGCCACAACTTGTTTTAAGACAGTCCTGCAAGAGGACAATGGAAGATCTCAGTTCTAATAGGCAAATATTGAGTGAAGGGGCATGTAACATGCACAGAGATTTCCATGACTTATGATTGAGTTTCTTCCCTACTGTGTGTCTATTGCACTGTACTCACGGCATTATGGATCTACATGCAGAAAACCCACAGAGTATATGGGATGATACAGCAGCTGTTTGCAGGGAAGGAAAACTACATGGATTTCCTGTTTCGAATCTGTACCCGGTAAAGGTACCTGCACACAATGCAGATTAGATGCATTTTTTTCTCTGTGGATTTCGTGCACAAAAACTGCAGATTAGTTTAGTGCTCTTATTAAGAGAAACAAAATGAGAGTATTGCAGGTTTGATACCTTATAATGGCTAACAAAGATAGAAGTAATGCTGTTACATGGTGAGCTTTCGGGACATCAGCAGTCCCTTCATCAGGCATACTACAAGAATATATGCAGAAACAGCAATATATATATATATATATATATATATATATATATATATATACACACACACACACACAATAAGACCAGACATGGGGGAATGAATGGACATTTGAAAAACAACAGAATATCAAAGATCTTGAGAAGGAGTCCTTAATTATCTTACAGATAAGGGGTGTGAAAGTTTTATGGTCTCTAAAATGATGTTATCTCAGAGACCTGGTGTTATCTAGAAGACTCTTTAGATCGTGTAGTGTGTAATAAATCCCAGGGACCAATTCAGTCCAGTATTCAAAGTGTCAAGCAGTGTTATAAGTTTGTATTCCCAAAATCTTCTGGCTCTTTGGGGTTTGAAGTTACCTTTTAAGATGAGAACTTTTGTGTTCTTCATTGTGTCCTTGGCTACAGAAATACTTAGCCACAGGAAAGTGTAGCTTCTTCTCTTTAACTGTGTGGCGGTGGGACCTCATCCTTGCATTGAGTTTCTGTCCTGTTTCTCCAACATAGAGGCCCCCAACAGGACATTTAGTGCAGAGAATCAGATAAACAACATTAGATGTAGAACATGTGAATGTCCCAGGGATCTTATAGTCCTGCTGTGTGTTGGGGATCCGGATCTAATCTGTTTTAACCAACACACAGCAGGACTATAAGATCCCTGAAATTTTTTTGTGTTTTTAAATGTTTGTAAAGAAACATCCTTCAAAAGCTTTCTATAGCAATGAGTTTTTTGTGACTTTTTTTATATGCATTTTTTTCTGGAGTTCTTTCCAGTTCTATAGAGGAGTGCATTAACAAAAAAACACCACAAATACATGCCATGCTCAGAGCATGCTGCAAGAAAAAAATGGCGCAAACACCTAAACGTCCTTGAAGAAACAACCAAAATGAAAAACACAGTATTTTTAGTAGTTTTAGACACTTTACAGTAACATCTGGCCATAGTATTTTTGACAAAAATGGTTAAAATCACAAATAAAAAATTTGTACAGCGATACTTTCTATTGTCTCAATGTTAAACTTACTGCGGTGTAAAACACTGTACTCTGATGGTCCTATGTATCGTATACCATTTTTTACATAGAAAGATTTTCATTGTTATATGGATAACTAATATATTTAAAAACTCATGCTGAAACAAAACGGGCAATCTTAAGCATTCTGTTCTTCACCGTTGAAGGTGCTGCAGGCAGTAATACATCTGTATCTGACTGGGTGACTGAAGTTAGAGGTGGTACTTGTAATCCTTTCCCTGATTTATCAATGAACCTAGGGCCAATAAAAAATAACAACGGTCCAAATGGAGTTTTCACTTTCCAGTACGAGCGCTTAGTGTCCCAAACCACAAAGTAACTTTCAGAACGAAGAATCCAGTATTGAAAACCACAGTCTTCTTTTTGAAGGCCCCAGTCCGAAGGAGGAGTATCCGATGTATTTGCATGGTTAATCCGCTCCCATATCAATGCTAGTGGCCAACATGCTTCTTTATATTCAGGTGTTGATATCAAATCCATCTCGGCCTTCAACACTTCAGGTCGTCTGACGTCCAAGACCAAAATAAAAGATTGTTATAGAGATGATAAACCTGGAACATAAGACGCAATTCGTAATTAGTATGATTCTCTGTACCACTGCTCATCATGATCCTCCTCCTGTAATACAACATACAATTTACTGCAAAGTGCTCTGGTGTCTGAGATCACATCACTTTGGGGAAAGCTTGGGATCTCAGATCACTGTGAAGTCTGATTTAGGTCTTTAAAAGGTTGTCTGGGTTGTTTTTTTTGTTATTTTTTTAAATCTCACCCCAGCCATCAGGAACTTTGAAGAGAAAAAGACTTACGCCTCATTCACACGTCAGTGATGTTCTCCACAGACATCACATGTACCCTTTCATTTTAATGTGTGTATTCACACATCCGTGTTTATAGTCTATGGGTCAGCAAAAAACACAAACACAACACAGATGCCATTGGTATCTCACAGACCATTAGGACGAGATGCTTTCAAAATTAATTTTCAGCTGTACAGTGTCCGTGAAACGTGGAGAAAAAGAAATGGACACGAGGACCAAACCGGTGTGCTGTCTGCATCTTTTGGGGCCCCATTGAAGTAAATAAGTCCGAATCTGACCCACAAAAATGCGGATATACGTTCATGCACATGAGCCCTTAGATCTAGTTAACACATCAGTGTTTGATCAGCGATTGTGAACCAAAACCAAAAGTGGAGCCTTAAGGCCCCATTCACACGTCCGTTTTTTTTCATCCGTATCCTATCCGCATCCGTTTCTGCATTTGCGGACAATTATGCGGATAGGATGCGGATCCATTCATTTCAATGGGGCCGCAAAAGATGCGGACGGCACAAAGTGTGCTGTCCGCATCCGCACTTCCGTTCCGCGGCTCCCGAACAAAATAGAACATGTCCTATTCTTGTCCGAATACACGGACAAGAAAAGGCATTTCTATTATGCGCGTTCCGCAAATTGCGGAATGCACATTGCCGGTGTCCGTGTTTTGCGGATCTGTAAATTGCGGATCCCCAAAATACGGACGTGTGAATGAAGCCTTACAGAGATAAGGTTCTGGGTATTTGACCTGCACCTGGTTTTGGCTCAAAATCACTGATGGAAATAACTGACCAAACAATGAAGTGTGGACTAGACCTAACAAATTTTGTTGAAAAAAAATGCTGCATTTATTTCCATACGGCATGTTTTTTTTCACTCTATAGAGAATAATGTGGTGATGGGGGCACATTCACTAAGCTCACTTTTTTGGAGTAAAAAAAAAAAAACAGGCGTAAGGCCCGCAGTCCGCAAGGCACAGACATGGACCCATTCACTTAAATGGGGTCCGCATTCTACATCCTATTTATACTATTTTTTTGCGGCGCAGAGGCACGGACAGAAACACCAGGGAAGCACTCCGTATTGCTTCCGATCAGTGCCTCCGCTCCGCATCTCCGGGATTGTGGATCCATTCAAGTGAATGGGTCCGTGATGCGGGGTGCAGACGGGCGGTGCCCTTGTATTGCGGGGCGCTATACGGCCACGGCCGGGCAATGGCCATGTGCATAAGCCCTAAGTCTGACTTCTGGTGGCTCTTTTCTTGTAAGACAGGTTCAAACTCACTAAAACCGGTCTCAATGGTATGCACATGAATATGGGACAAAAAGTTAGCTGAATTTTAGTGCACGTCTCTGTGAAAGTAAGCAAATTGTGGTGCAACTCACCAATCAAACAGACAAGTATCAACCTGGGGGGGGGGTAAATTAGACTGCTTTTAGGACAAAATCTGGCACACCTACATAAATAGGAAATTAGGCGCAAAAGTTAGAAGACTTCCGAATTAGTCTTAAAAGTCAAAATAAGCACAACAGGGGCAAATATCTCTAAAACTGGTGCAAACACAGTACGTAAATGAGACTTAGAAAAATAAGTCATAATCAGGCTTTTTACTCATGGAAACAGGCAGATAAACATTAATAAATGTTCCCCATTGCTTCAACATGCCAACACAAGAATGCTTGCATGCCCAGTATTACCTATTTACCAATGGTTTTCAGCTATTATCTAATAGAAAAAAATAATAATAAACACGGATGCAAAACACACCACTAAAAACACCACAAAATACCTGTGTGTGAAACCACCCTAAGGCCTCTTTCACACGAGCGTCGCGGATTTGTTCAGGATGCGTTGCGGATGCGTTGCGTTAAAAACACGCTGATTGCATGCGGATGCAATGCGTTGCGTTTTTAACGCACCCCCATTCATTTCTATGGAGCCAGGGCTGCGCGAAAAATGCAGAATATAGAACATGCTGCGTTTTTCACGCAACGCAGAAGTGATGCGTGAAAAAAAAACGCTCATGTGAAAAGCCCCATTAAAATGAATGGGTCAGGATTCAGTGCGGGTGCAATGCGTTCGCATCACGCATTGCACCCGCGCGGAAATCTCGCCCGTGTGAAAGGGGCCTAATAGTCAAAATATGTCCAAGTAAACCTCACCTTTTCACATCAATCTCCTTTTCCAAGTGTCCTGAGTGAGAGGAATCTTCTTCCAAATCATATGAAGAAAATACACCACATTAGTGTGAACACCCGTCTTCTTTTAACCTCTCTTATATTCAGCCATATGCAATCAGTGGTGGAAGATTTTTGCATCTCAGAGGCTGCAGAAGAAGGGACTGATGGTGAAATCCTGGGTTGGGCTTCTGTAGGGTGAGCCTTTTGTTATGCGCAATTTTGCTATTTATGTACGGTAAATAACACCTTTTATCCAACCACCTGCAGTTTTGCGCTGTTGGGTGTTTCCATCTGCAGCCTTTCAGATGCAAAGATCCTCTATTCACTAACTACATTTTTTTTCCTTGTCGTCCTTCAGCAGCAGCACCCATGGGGATTTCTAATCCTCCTGAAACATAGGACAGGGAGATGTCAATTAATTAATGAATTGCAGATCCTATATTACTCTCTAGCTTAGAACCTCCTACTGTGTTTTTTTCTGTCCTTCCTGGATGCCCTCCTTCCATTAACTTCTATAGGTGTATATTTACTCCCTAGGTCTGTGCCCTTGTAGCTGGGTTTGTCTGAGTTAAGTCTGTTGTTCCCAGCTAATACAGGGGTCTAATGTCTGCAGTGCTGGTGCTGTTTTACTGTCTTCTTTTTAGGTCTAGTATCTTTCTTAGGTTGCTTATTAGCTACCAGCCCTTACTACCTTCCTGGCAGTGAGGTTAATCTGATTTCTACCTCAGTGTGGTAGTGGCGCTCTCCCTCTGGAGGTTCCGCCTCCTCCCAGCCGGCGCTGCATGCACGCGTCACTGTGCATGCGCCGCTACACAGGGAGGAGGGAGGGATTAAAACAAAAGCTTCCTTGTCCAAATGGATAAGGGAGGTTATCACTGTTTATGAGCAGAAGGGTCTTCAGGTGTCTAAACCTTTTAAAGGCTCATTCGACTTGTGCGATGGCTACGTTGTGGGTGGAGAAGAATTCGGTTCCCATAGACCAGATCTGTAAAACAGCATCATGGAGCTCTTTCAACATGTTTGTGAAACACTACAGACTGGATATGCGACATATAGGAGAGATGGCTTTTAGCAGAGCAGTTATAAAGTCCGTGGTGTAATAAGAGCCCTCCCCTTAGGATAAATTGCTAAATCCCCATGGGTGCTGCTGCTGGAAAGTGTAATTTTTCTTACTGTAAATTCTCTTTCCTTTAGTCCAAAGCAGCAGGACATATTTACCCGCCCAATAAAACAATTCTTGAAAACAGACTGGAGTGGTTTATTGTTTCGCTTACGTTACTTAGAATTACACAGAAGGAGGTTCTAAGCTAGGCAGTAATATAGTTACTAACAAATACGTACAAGGCCATCCACGACCTGTCCCCTCCCTACATCTCAGAGCTACTTTCCCGATACACCCCCACAAGTAATCTCCGATCCTCACAAGACCTCCTTCTCTCCTCCCCTCTTATCACCTCTTCCCACAATCGCCTCCAGGATTTCTCCGGTGCAGCCCCCATACTCTGGAACTCTCTACCCCAACAAATTGGACTCCCACCTACAGTGGAAACCTGAAAACCCACCTCTTCAGACAAGCCTACAACCCGTGACCCTGCTGCCTCTACACCGCCATGACCAGCTTTACCCTCACCTACTGGGTCCTTCTCCCATACCACATAGATTGTAAGCCCTCTCGGGCAGGGCCCTCTCTCCTTCTGTACCAGTTTGTAATTCGTCTTGTTTCATGCTTAGTGCAATTGTCTGTATTATGTATGTATACCCCTTTTAATATGTACAGCGCTATGGAATGAATGGAATAATATTCCGCTGCTTGGTTATTAGAGCGCTCTCTCCTTCATTTCTCAGTACAAATGGCAACAGAGTCTGAAGAAGGCCAGCACAGCCGAAACGTCACTCTGTACTGTTATTGCCGTAATCGTTTAAATAAAAGCAACTCAAAAGTACATCGGAGTCAACTTTTATTCTTTTTCAGGAGGATTAGAAATCCCCAATGGGTGCTGCTGCTTTAGACTAAAGGAAAGAGAATTTGTGGTAAGAAAAATTACACTGAAATCAGTAGCAAGTTCGGATGCACATAAGGGCACATGCTCATGGCCATAGCCGTTTTTGCGGTCCACAAAACACGGATACCGCCCAGGTGCATTCCACATTTTGCGGAATGAAACAAGACAGTCCTATCATTGTCCGTAATGCGACGTGTTCCATATTTTTACGGATGCCACGGAACGGATGTCTGCATCTTTTGTGGCCGCATTGAAGTAAATGGGTCCACATCCGACCCACAAAAAATGCGGAAAAAATCACTTTCGTGTGCATGAGCCCTAGGAGTGGCTGAAAGAAGACGGTGTTTACACCAATCTGAGCAGAGCACTGTAGGATTCAGGAGTGGTGTGTTTTCTTCATGTGATTTGGACAAACATTGGGCATTCAAGCTCCTGTTTTTAGCTGTAAAATTAGATTGGCGTATTTCATTCGGCTGTCTTTCTTTTTCCAACTATTTATGAAAAGTCTCACAGCATTTCATAAATTAGATTAGGCGTATTACTATTAGGCTAGGGCTACACGGTGACTTGTCGCGCAACGTTTATTGTAATGATAGTCTATGGTGTCACACTGCGACATGCAACATGCTGCAACACAACCAAGTTGGCTTTTTGTGCGACTGCAGCGTCGCAGCATGTCACAGTGCGACAACATAGACTATAATTACAATAAATGTCACGCAACATTCCAGACAGACTATAAAGCTAGGGCTACACAGTGACAGTTGTTTCGCGACAATAAGACGTGAGACAAAAGGGGTACAACTACATTGCGACATGTGTCGCACCAATGTTGCTTGACATTGTAACGATAGTCTATGGTGTCGCACTGCGATGCAACAGTCCCACATAAATCCATCCAAGTTGAATTTTTTGCAACCATCGTGTTGCAGTCGCAGCAAGTTGCAGTGCCACACCATAGGGCTTGTGCGCATGGCCATGCCCGTATTGTGGCCCGCAAGCAGAGGGTCCGCAATATGCGGGTACCAGCCGTGTGCACCCTGCATCATGGATGCGGACCAATTCAGTTGAAAGGGCCCGCTATCCGGATGGTCGATGTGGAACGGAGGCTTCCGAGTGCTTCCATGGGGTTTGTCTGTTACTCCACACCGCAAAAAAAAATAGAACATCTTCTATTTTTTTGCAGTGCAGATGGATCACAGACCCATTCAAGTTGAATGGGTCAGGATCCGTTGAGGCAGCCACACGGATGGTGCTGTGTATTGGGCCGCCAAATTACGTCCGCCAATGCATGGAACGGCCGAACAATGGCCATGTGAATGAGCCCTTATACCTTGTGTCTGTGAAGCCTCCACTCTTGGTTTTGGCTCACAATCACTGATGGAAATCACTGACGTGTGAATGAGGCTTTGGACTAGGGCTACACAGCGAACAACTACACTGCAACACGTGGCGTGCTGCATTTTTTTTTTTATAATGATCAATGGTGTCGTGCTGCGACTGTGATGCAACAGTCACACAAAAACTCAATTTGGATGGATTTGCTACTGTCACGCCGGACATTTCGGTATCTGTACTTTGCAGATCCGCAATTTGCTGACTGCCTTTTGCATGAGCCCTCACTATGTACCCATACCTCTCTTCCTTACCTAGACAGACATGCTTGTATGTTTCAAGCAATCCTAATTTTTTTTTCCAGCAAGGTTCATGTCTACAACCCACTTTATAAACCCTTTACTCTGATTAAGGCCCCTTTCACACGAGCGTGACTGATTGGCTCAGGGTGCGTTCAGGAAAACTCACACCATTTTGCAAGCAAGTTCAGTCAGTTTTGTCTGCGATTGCTTTCAGTTGTTCAGTTTTTTCCACGCGGGTGAAATGCGTTTTAATTAGAGTTGAGCGAACGTGCTCGTAACGAGCACTGTACTGCTCGGATCCCCTGTGCTTGCATGGGCGCAGCCATCCGGATCCGTCCTCCTCACCCTACGGATCCGGATGCCTGCGTCCATGCGAGTGCAGGGGATCCGAGCAGTACAGTGCTCGTTATGAGCACGTTCGCTCAACTCTAGTTTTAATGCATTTTTCACGCGCGTGATAAAAAACTGAAGGGTTACAAACAACATCTCAGCAACAATCAGTGAAAAACGCATTGTATCCGCACTTGCTTCAGGATGCAATGCTTTTTTTCACTGAAGCCCCATTCACTTCTATGGGCCAGCGATGCATGAAAAATGCAGAATATAGAACATGCTGTGTTTTTCACGCAAAGCAGAACTGATGCGTGAAAAAACGCTCATGTGCACAGACCCATTGAAATGAATGGGTCAGGATTCAGTGCGGGTGCTATGCGTTCACGTCACGCATTGCACCCGCGTGGAAAACTCGCTCGTGTGAAAGGGGCCTAAGCGTTACATAGCATCATAAATCAGTATAATGCTATGTGACCCCCGTCAGTGCCGTGAGTTCAGGCCAGGGAATGCAATGCAGAAGACGCGCGTGTCACACACTTGTTTCGAAAACAGGTCACCCCCCCCTCTCCCAGACATATTGTAGTGTATTCATTGCAATTAATGCATTTGCATATAAGGAATAGGCTTTCAAAGCAATTATAGGCACACTGGCCTGCAAAATCATATTAGGATTTTGCGTGGACTGTACTTCTATGATCACAATGAGCTGTGAATTATGTAGCACAAATGTACATCGGTTTACGTAGAAAACGCATGGATCCATATGTGGCGTCAACAAAGACTATAAAGATAGTGAACTTACTACTGATGCAGAGCACTGCTGGTCTTATATATCAGTCTGCTGTATATTTAGTTCAGTGTCTTAGGCCCCTTTCACACTAGCAGCAGCACGGATCCGGCGGGTGAAGAGTCCCGGCGGATCCGTGCTGTCGCACGTGCACTTGTGGGACCGGAACCGCGCTCCGGCCCCACACGTGTCAGACACTGTGAGGAGGAGGAGGAGGGGGGGAGGTTACTTACCTGTCCCAGCAGCTCCTGTCCCAGCTCCGGCCCTGACCAGCGAGGAGGAGGACGGCGCGCACCAGGGTAAGTTTCCCCACAGCGCCCCCTGGGGTGCATGGTGACGGATCCGTCATGAACTCCATTGAAAGTCAATGGAGGACGGATCCGTTTACTATTGTGTCACACTGAACGGATCAGTCCCCATTGACTTGCATTGGGGGTCATTCCGGATCCATCTTGGTGCAGATGCCCAGACCGGAGAGCAAACCGCAGCATGTTACGGTTTGCTCTCTGGTCTGGAGACTGAAGAGAACTGAACGGAATGCATTTAGGAGCATTCTGTTCTCTTTAGTTCAGTTTATCAGTTTTATCCCCATTGACAATGAATGGGGACAAAACTGAAGCGTTTTTTTCCGGTATTGAGCCCCTATGACAGAGCTCAATACCGGAAAATGAAAACGCCAGTGTGAAAGTAGCCTTACAGCTGGACGTACACTACTGCTAAAATATAGACACTGGCCATTCAGGTATCTTATCTATGCACTTTGGAGGACAACCTCATTAAAACAACTGGAACAAGGAAGGAGGAAATCTTTCCCCCTTCTCTCTCTCCTTCCCCCTTCACTTGCCAGCGTGGACCAGTCGTACTGTT